>NDGN011487507.1:0-20849 GCA_002564285.1 Tympanoctomys barrerae
TATTGAAACTGTCCTAGTAGTCTGTTTTGAAACTGTCATTGCTATTTGTTTCTCAATAAAATTAATTTAAGAAAAAGAAATACAGAAATGCCAACTATATTTCAGGTGATTAATCAAACAATTTGGATAGCAAATATTTCAAGTTCTCTGGAAAGTTTATCTTATTATCCAACTATACATTTATCTTTTTGAAAAATTCTTATAAAAGAAAAATATCCTTAATGTAGTTTGATAAAGATAAGTAAACCACCACTGTCTTGGTCACAATTGTTCCAAAACAGCTGCAGAGACTGGGTCCAGAGAACCGAGGAGCAGAGAGGACAATCTACAATCTGCAGGTTTAGCTCACATAATATTTTACTGGCTTGGATTTATTTCTCATCCCCAAAATATCAGCATGATGACAAAACAAGTCCAGAAAGATGATATGGAAGAACTCACCAGTATTTTCTACTGCTTACAATTCATTACAGTTGGCAATTTCATTGTTGTAAGGGGAACAATATTTCCAGGGAGGAGACATTCAATAAAATCCATATGATACAGAGATGGGAGATGGTAGACTGAGAAAATTAAGTGGTTTTCCTTCTAAATATACACTTTTAGGACACAAGTAACCCCTGAGGTAGCCCTGAGGTGTGCTTCAGCAACAGGCGTAGCAAGGGTAGGTGCTGTGCTTAACTTCAAAATGCATGAAAATGAAACACCCAACACTGAAGATTTTGGAGATGAGGTTGACATAAAGAGGAATAATCTATGGGGGATAGGTCAATACTGATCAGCTGAGAAAGATTAATTACCTCAGCAGTATTTAGTAGAAAGCAAAAGAAATCAGAAAGCGTGAGCATATCCACATGCTTCAGCCAACAATTTCAGTGATCTGTTCGCTAATCTATAGCCATGTGATCTGTATCCTCTCATATTCAGAGTTAACTATTTCCCTTCAATCTAACTCTACCTATGTAAAGATATTATTTCCCACCTTCTTTCTTGAAAACTTCAATATGTCTTCATTCCCACATCATTAGATTGCCCCCTTTGCCTTCACTTTTCTCATCACCGTATGAGCACCGTATATTATACTCTTTCTCAAGCTGGAAAGAAAAATAATTCATTCAATGTCACTCAACCTACAACCCCTGCCTTAAGAATATTGCTTAGTTCCATAAACGGAAGAAAGGTCTTCAAAAGTGTTAATTATGACTTCCACTTGAGATGGTTTTCTTGAATTAACCCCTAATCAGAATTTTCTTTCCTACCCTTTTCCAAATGTACTTTCTTCTAAGTCAGTATTGGTCATCTCAATGACATCCCAATATCAGCTATTAGAATGCAACTCACTTGACTTTTGTGAGATTTGAAGCAGTTGATAATTCCTCTGTCTCTCAAATAATTCTAGCAGCTGAATGTCATCACTTTCTCCTGCTTATATTCCTATCTCAGAGATGGATGTATCTTAAATTCTTTGCAGTGTGTTTCTCTCTTTCTCCTCAATCAAATTTTGAGTGCTGTAGGAAGTACTCCTCAGATGAATGCCACTTTCTTCTTACTCTTTTTGTTAAGTAACTTAATCAAAACTTACATTTTTATATTGACCCTAATTATTTCCAAATAATATCTTCCTTTTGAAATTACACCAAAAATACACCAAAAATTTTTATATTGACCTAATTATTCCCAAATAATATCTTGCTTTTGAAATTACACCAAAAATACCATTCCTAAATAAAATCTTGATAAGTTGAATTTTTTAAAATCTAAAACATTTTGCTATTTGGTAGTCACTTTTGAAGGACTTGGATGAGAAACTATAAATTAGGAGATCCATATCTGATCATGAGCTTATATCATATATATGAAAATACTATTTAACAAATTAAATTCTAGGAAAAAGACAATAAAATATAGAAAATTTATTTAAATATTTTACAAATGCAATGTATAATTAGATGAAAACACAATATACTCAGGTGTGTTAATCCTTTAGGAAAACTTTACTAAAACTATGCTTTGATATTAAGCACACCTATTATCATGTCAAATAGATAAAAAGTTTAAGACACCTATCTTGCAGACTCCTAGAAAATATGGTACAGTTGATAGTGCAAAACGTCATGGCTATTTTGAAAATTGGTGATTTCTCATAAAGTTAAAATTGTATTTTAGTACATGACCCAGAAATGTCATTCTCATTTACTGATGAGAATTAAAACCTTTTGTTCAGAGAATCCTACATGTGTACTTTTATAAAAACTTTCTTCAGGATCACCAAATTTGCAGAGTCCTTGTGTGTGAAGACTAATTTATCCACACAACTCCTCCAGCCTTCCATGATTCAGGATAAAATCCTTGAAGCTCTATCGAGCCCTGCTTGTTATCGTCACTGCAATTCACTCCTGCAACAAATGTTATTTTAGCTCCAAAGGACTCCAGGCTCTTCTCCCCTCTCTCCTGTCAGCTTCATGTCATCTAGACAATGACAATTCTTATACTAAACATTTGTGAGCCAAAGGTGAGTGTACATTTCAAGGCTGTGTAACATGTATAAATACATTAAGAACTTAGAGTACTCTGAAATAGTTAAGTAAAATATGACAGCGAAAACAGAGGCAGGTTGATACCCTTAATCCCGGCTGCCAGTATTTAGAAAGAACAGGTGCGGGACCCAGAGCAGAAGTTCTTCTTTCAGGTTTAACAAAGGCAGTAGCCTCATACCAATTATTTTTCTCTTTCTTCAACCCAGCTAGTTTACTCACATATAATCAAGGGTCCTCTGAGCAAATGTGTGTCAGTTTGTGATACCACTCTGCACAATGCACACTTCACATACCATCTCAGCATAAGGGTAGCATTCTTAAAATTCTCTAAATGGTCAGGGAAGACCAGCTCCTTCTGCCTGCTCACTCTTCTGACATGGTCCAGCACCTGTTTCCTTTCTATCTGTACTACAGTTGTACTGGCTTCGTTTCTGTTCTTTCCATGCGCAGCTGAACTTTGCTAAGTCTTTTTTTATTACTGAAAGCAATTACATGTATGTGAGTAGATTTTATGGATACACCTTGATTCCTTAATCACCCCATTTCCATGTTGCAAAGTTACCTTTTCAAACTCCCAAATCTGAGCAGATTGTCCAACTGACTCAATGAGTTCAATGTTTTTCTTTCGAAATTCATAATTGTTAAATAACTGGAATGTATCATGCGTTAAGTTGAACTTAGTTATGGTGAAAAAATACTGATGAAGCCAAACACTCTCTCATTTCCTGGTGTTGCTTTCTTCTTTGTATTGTAATCCTCCACTACTGCAAATTATGACATCTTTCCTATACCCCGTCTGTCTTATCTGACTGCTCCTTCCACCACTTCTCCAATTTCCTTTTCTCTCTCGCAATCTCATTTGCTATCACTCAATTTCCATTCACTTACTCAAATTTGCACAGTGACCATTTAATAAAAAGACTTCACAAATCTGTTAGAGAATAGTTTCAATGAGCAATAAATGTTACATTTTAATATTGCAGTTGAAAGAGTGTTAATCAGGGATGCAGATTAGTAAAAGCATGAAGCCTCTTGGAATGAAAGAACACTGAATCCTCTTCTAAAAAGAATTAATGGTATCAAAGCTGCCATTGATAATGATAGAAACAGTAACCTCCAGGATTGAACTCATAGCATTTTGATTTGTAGATTCTGCTGCCAAATATCTTCACTTTGGTAATACATACAGGCATGGACATCAGTGAGGAGATAGTAGAGGTTACATTAATTATGCAGCTTTCTCATATATAGAGTACATGAGCATAATCTTATAGAGCATAACAGAGTATAATAGCATATATATTCCTATTACTTTTATCATATTTCAGAAATTTCATAGCAAGTTGCATAGAAATTGGCATGTATTTTTATAATATTTGATTTTCATTCTTGCATAGAAGAGCCAAAAACCTCCTTGCCTTTGTATCTCATCCTAGGCAAATTTTCTAAATCACTTTACTTCCTATCAAAAGATTATTATCTCAATTTCAAGGTTTTAAACCACCAAACTTTTAAAACTGAGATTTATGCTTAAAAATACCCCTTGATAATAAATAGATCGCCCTACACTATGTGCTAAAGAACAGCTTGACTCCTTTGGATTAAATTTTTATTGCAAAATGCAAATAATTTTCCATTTCTTATAATTTATGATATTATTACCATATCCTGTTACATAAAATGACAATGAGAAAGAGCACTCCCGCTGCTACAATCTGTGCCGAGAAGCTCCCTCACGATAGATTGTATCCATAGCTGCAGACATTGGAAGGAGGAATTTTCTGTCTTTGCTGGATGATGCTAATGCTTGGCCATAATAGACACTAAAAAGATGTTTGCTTGCTAAGCCCCAATTATAAACAGCCCAAGCTCTCTGAGTAGAAATTATGCTTTTAAGACCCATTTCTGCTGTCAACTCTCTTTGTTTATTATTATTGGCATTTATTTCCTACTTATACATAAATACATTCAAGAAGAATTGTTGTACCCTACAATCAATATGATGCATGATCCAAGTTCAATTATGTGTTTGCAGCCTGTTGGGATCACTTTCAGATATTCAGAACTATATGTAATTGAAAGAATGGAAAGTTACAAGGCACATAAAGAACACCCCGCTCGGGGTCCCTTTGGGCTTCGCAAGGCTATGACCCACTGAACAATCTTCACTGTCAAAAGACAAAATTGCAACAAGTTTAGCTTAAAGATAGAATCCTACTTTATTAGAAATGCTAGGGCTGGCAAGATAGCTCAGCGGTCTAAAGTACCTGATTAGGCAAGCTTAGGCAAAGCCAAGGACCCCTGTTCAATCCCCAGTAGCACATGCCACACCAGCCCCACCCCCAGGGCAGGCTTAGCAGGCCACAAAAAAAAAAAAAAAAAAAAAAGCTAGAGTTGTACACCATCTCACTTTCAAAACACAGCAGAAGGCCCTGACATCTGAGGAGAGGAGGTTGGCTTTATCATCAAGCAAAGGCTGAAGACAGAAGAGATAGGGAGCAGACTGGGCCCACCAAGGTTGCTTTCAGCGTAGGATGAAAACAGAGTGAACTTCCTTCTCCTGCTGTGTCAGGCAAAGTGCATCTGTTCTGACTTTTCACCATGAAGCTCTTAGGGCCAGCCATATAGCTCAGTGGATTAAAGCACCTGCGTGCAGAGTTGGATCCCTGAGTCTGCAGTGCCAACCCTGCCCCCGGGGCACGCTGAGACAGGGATTGAGACTGGGTGTAGCCATGCACACCTGTAATCCCAGCACTTGGGAGGCTGTGAACAGGAGAACCACTATGAGTCTGATCTAGTAGAGAGACCCTGAACGCCTTGAACATCCTGTAGACCATTCCAAAAAAGCAAAAAAGAAGAAAAGAAATATGAAGCTCACTTTCTAGACTCTTGACCATTTAAAAACTTGAGTCTAATTTTGTGGTATGTGGCATGACGACGCCATCACAGGTTGCACCTCCTGCAGGAAGTTAGTCCAGAACAATCCACAATGTATTAACCATTGCTACTCTTCTGTTATCTTGTCTTGAAATTTTGTTTCATGGCTTTGTTTTTCTTTAAATTAAAAAAAAAAATTCAGGCGTGGTGGCTCATGCCTGGAATCCCAGGACTTGGGAGGCTGAGGCAGCAGGAACGTTGAGAGTTCGAGGCCAGCGTGTGCTACAAAATAAGCTCAAGGCCAGTCTGAACTTCATAGTGAGACCGTGTCGTTAAAAAAAAATGCAAAATAAATAAATAAGTAAATAAATTAATGGCTTCCATAAATGTGTAACACTTCCTTGTCTCCTATCAGTGCTATTATCAGTCAACATTATGCTACATTTTTTGTCTCACCTAATATATATATATATATTAATTCTTTGAAAGGAATAGTCTGTGTATACTGTATATTGTATATTGTTTGACCAGCTTGCCATGTCTGTATCTGGTAACTTGAGCAACTACTTTTAAAATAATAATACGCAATATAGAAACCATTGTTAATTGAAATCATCTTGCTTGAAATTTTGTATAATTTTATTGTTTTTAAAATTCTCTTTAGAATTTAAAAAAAGAAAAAAGAAAAAAAATTCAGTGTGGTTTCCATTCACTGATACTATTGCTCATTTAACCAGCAAGCGGGCCAGCCACATAGATCAGTGGATTAAAGTGCCTGCAAGTGTGCACAGAGGCCCAGAATTTGATCTTCTGGCCTGCCATTCAGGCCCCACCCCCCGGGGCTTGTGGACAATGTCATTGAAACTAGGCATGGTGGTATGCGCCTGTAATCCCAGCTCTTGGAAGGCTGTAAACAGGCTGATCACCACGTGTCCGATCTAGTAGTGAGACCCTGAATACCCCATAGACCCTTCCCTAAAGTACAAAACAAAAACAAAAGCAACAAACAAATAAACATAAAACAGCAAGCATTGTGCAGGGCTGCTGTGACAAGCTCTTTGCTGGGAGTCACTGGGAGGCCACACAGCTTCGGCCTGCTCCTGCATCCATTTTTATGCTTTCTTCTTTAGGAAGGTGGTGGAGAAATTGTCCTGTTGCTCATGTGTATCACTGTGCTGTAAGTGATCACTGATGTTCCATCCTTCTGGTACAGTGTCCTCTCTCTTCTCTTGGATTTACACCCTCCAGAAAACCAGTGAGATGCAATCTCATTGGCATCTTCCAATCACTCCTGTCAAATGACACACTTCTTTCTGGTCATAAATTTGTAGATAGAATGAAAGAATAATGGAAAGGGTTTTTTTGTTTTCTTTTGTTTTTGTACTTTAGGGGAGGGTCTACAGGGTTTCAGGGTCTCACTACTAGATCAGACTCATAGTGATCTGCCTATTTACATATATATATATATATATATATATATATATATATACATAATATTTTGAACTAGCTATCATTCTATATAGTTGTTTAAGGTGGTTAGTCTATAGAAAATACTAGCTCTTCCAATAATTAAGAATAGGGTGACGGCCTTTTGAATACATTTCATCCACATAAAAAATGTTAACTTCAAATGAATACTGAATATAAATTTATCCAAAATAGAATATATGGAAATTTTTGATCCTGGATAATATAGAATGGTACAGATTCATACATGGTTTATTGAAACAATCCCAGATGTTCCAGTACATTAATATTTAAAGTATTGGTGAATATTTTAAGAACACGTTAGAGGAAGATTAAAATATTTAGTAGTAGCATGGCTAAAAGGAAGGAGCCATCTGAGGAGCTCTGATGCTTAAAAGTAAAAGACTTGGTGTATGTCCCTTTAAAAGCCTTTATATTTTCTTAGTGCTTCAATAAACTCCCCCTGCAGAGTATCACATAAGTAGATAAAAATTGTTTGGAATGATACGATAAAGTAAGTGAAAAGGTAGTTATCGACCCTTTATGCAATATACACCACCTCCTGAACACTAGCATTCTGTGATATCATGTAAAATTTGCTTATGAAATCTATCTGCGAAACAGAACTTTACATGACCAAGTGTTGAGTTCCCTGGTAAAGGCAATATTCTATGTCTTGGAATATAATGAAGGCTGCACTCCATTAAAGTGCAGTTGTCAACTTGGGAGAACCATTCGGCTTTGCTATGTCAAAATAACAGAAGCAAACAGAACAGTACATGAATCTAAAAACCATATATCTTGGGACAGCAGCATGTATGTTTAATGAGATGCCATCTACTTTGACTTTTTCAGAATGAAAAAATGTTAAATATCAGTAAGATAGATATAACCCATTCACTTTAGTTTCATCCAGTTCTCTGGCTCTTACATCAATACCCTCTCCACTCCTCATCCTCAGTCCAAAAGTAAAATAAACAGAGCTGTCAGATGTCAGTGTCTAGTGAAGATTGTATAAAATCTTAAATGTTTTTGAACTTTAGAATAATAGCCTGACCAGTGCATTCTGAGCTGAAACCTCATAAATTCTTAAATGTACTTTTCAATGGCAAATGTTCTGAAACCTTCCCAATAATGACTCATGCCACAAAAAGAAAAGCAAAAAGAAATGGATGTCTTCATTTTTTTAATAGAAAATGTCAAAAGTTTTTCTTTATTTTTAATGTCTTGCCAAACTGAATGATCTGTCATTTTTGAATGTTTGAGGAGTCGGACGTTGCCAAAGTTTTACACATTGGATTTGGGGCAGTGCTCTCTGTCGTATACATGTGCATTCACTAACATACCGCTTGTTATTGCTATATAATTTAGAATATTAACTAGAAATAAAGACATTTAAAATACATAGCATTTTTTTCTAGTACATCTTAACTGAAGTACCACAAAGAGCATTTTAACAAAGCATCTTCAAATAGTATATCTGACCAGTACTCTTTCAAATCCACTAAAGCATAAGATTAATAAGCTTCCTAAGAACTTGGTGGGAGAGCTCTAACTTCTCATATATATTTATCTATCTCTAATCTATCATGTGTCTAGTATTTTTTGTTTATGCTCATGCCAAGCATGCAAAAATGTTAAAAATGGCCATTAGCTTTTCCTTTGACCTACTAAAAAACTGAGATTAGCTGAAACATTCTGACCATATTAGAAAGGCAATATGATATGTTAGTGTAATTGTAAAGAATATATCTTTTCATTTATTTCTTATAATGTTTGGGTGTACTATGATACTACTCAGTACATTTTCCCCAAGATAAATTGCTCTTTTTCCTGCATCAATCACTGTCTTGCTCAAAGCCAGATTGTTTGCTCAAAAATAAGCCACAATTTTAGTATGCCTAGGTGAAATAGAATTCGTAAATAGAGGGCCTGTGAGATAGCTCAGCATACTAAGCTCCTGCTTAAACAAGCGCAGGAACTGGGTTTAATCCCTGGCACCACATGCCACACCAGCCTTGCCCCCAGCCACTCTGAACCAGCCACTAAGACCGAGTGTGGTGGCACAACAGGCCTAAGGGGAAATAAAAATTCATAAATTAATGATGGATTTTGGTGCATTCATCTCTGATGCAAATGTACTGATGAAGACTGTGATACTAAACCAAAAGAAGATGCATCTCTCCACCCCAAATTCCAGTTAGCTTGGAAAGCCCAAGCTGCAATCAAATATCTGTAAATGGTGTCCGTTTCCCAATGTCTGTGTGAGTGTTCTGAGCTGTGTGCCAATCACTCTACAAAGCCCCTGTGGTGACCTAGGCGGCCTTGCTCTTCCTAGTTTGAAGAACACCTGTGATGAAAAGCTCCACAGCCACTTAGCTTGGAGTAAGTGACAGCGGAAGGCAGAGCGAAGGACTGAACAAACTCTCAGAATAAGCCAGCACCTCTCTTTGAGCGCACACAATTGCTTCACAGTTACCCAAATAATTCTAAAACTTGAGGAAGCATCTAGTTATTAGAACACCATTGGCTGGGTCCCATTTCCAGTATGGAAGGTCTGAATGACACCTGAGAATTTATAACTTAAAGCCTAAGTGACACTGATGCTGTTGGACTTCTCAGAAGTTCCGCCTCCATGGTGTGCTCTATGGAAAAGCATGTCACTAAATGTGTACGCCGAAAGCAGTGGCTGAGTCCCACTTTTTAGTTACCTCATCTGAGTGGCATCTGAACACTAGATGTTTGATAATTCATAATCTAAATTTTAAATATAACTTTAAAAATGTGCCTCAAACATACCATTTAAATTTTAACTTAAATTATAGCAAATCATACTCAGATAATTTAAGATGTGAATCTTAATCTCTGACTATAAAATCTGTGCTTTTTACGCTCAAATGTATGTTTGTTTTTAAGAAATAGAATATTATCATTACAGCTTAAATCCATGTTATGCCATAAATCCATTTAGTAAAAAAAAAAAAAAGTTAAGTTATATTCTCAAAAACTTTGAGAATTAAGGAGTTTTCAGGGCTACAATTTTTCATAATATATGATAACATTTTTAAATCAGTTTCAAAATCCAGGGGTTAACTTACTTGAGATTATAAAAAATTTAAAAGAATAAAGAAAATACAACTTATACAACTTTTAAATCAGAAAAATCAAGAGTAAGATTTACAAAAGTTCATGTCAAGATGAAATAAATATAATCCACATTTTCTCTGCCACCTGCTGAAACTAATAGAAGTCAAATGCTCTTTAAAAGAATGCTATACTTTTATCCTGTAGACAAAGTTCTCCTGTTGTAAAATGAAAAACATTTGCAACAATGAGCCTATTTCTTACGTATTCAGAATAGCCTGGATTAGGCACGATAGTGTGTAGTTTAAAGTGAGAGACGTGGAACTCATCACACACACACACACACACACACACACACACACACACATCTTCCTGGCTTGTAGTCAATTGGATTTAGTAAGAAATGTGTTAACTGTGATAGTTAACCTCACTTTATAAGTGAAGAGTCTGAGGTAAAGTACAATTAACAGAATCCAATGTTTCCACAGTAAGTGATTGAATCAGATTTCACACTAGGAGAGAGAGGCTCCAGCACCAACACACATGTTGTTCCTCAGTTGTGTGCTCAACACAACATAAAGCAGACCACCCTGGCTGGTACAGAGTGGACCAAGCAAAAGAGAGAAAGCAGTGATGAGTGAGTGAGTGTCCAAGTCTGTACTGATTTTGGCAGCCCTTGTGTATTCTTTTTTTACTTCAATTCTGAGTAAAATAGGAAACCTACATAAACTTTTGAGTGGAAGATGGGACCTGAACCATTGAAAAATTCATTTGCACTTTGATGAATGTAGTTAATGCCTCCCTGGCAACTGGTCGAAACTTTTTGAATTAAGCTGTGCAGCGAATGAGATAACAGGGCCTAGATGTTCAGTTCTGTGGAAAGAAAGAGTGGACAATGGAAAATGAATGTGGAGCTGTATGATACAGCCATGGACACCCATGCTCAAGTACTCATCAGGTCAAAGACTCCGCATATCTTTGTTGCTATTCTTCTCTCTCTTCTACACAATTGGACATACTTAGCAATATAGAACATCGGTTTCCCTTTGAAGTACTCTTCCTTCAAATCTTCCTTCAGTTTCTGATCTTCCCACACAACTGCCCAACTTTTCATATATTTTATTTACTCTAGTTACTGAAACATATTAATTTAAATTACAATCAATCCTTCTTAGTGTCTTGTAGAAATATGACCTTCCTATAAATAAGTGCATAGAACATGAGTGCGTCCATTTATAGATTTCCACAAACTGAACACATCATAGATATTGATCCCCTCTGGAAGAAGCATGGCCTGTAACACCCCAACCTCTGTCCTACTGCTTTTTCATATGACTAACCCAGCTCCGCACTAACAGCTGAGTGCTGTTGTAATTTCTCCTACTATGGAAATACTTGTTTTAAAATATAGACCAATGTGTGTGTGTGTGTGTGTGTGTGCATTGTTTTAAATACAACAATTGGTATTTTATCCTATAAAGGATATGTATGAGGTGGGATCAAAATAAAAGTTGAATTTTATTTTAAATTTTTTGAAGAATCTTAAAATTAATATATATATATATATATATATATATTTACAACCTTAAATAAGGAAATATAACACACACATTAAATAAGGATATATATATATATTACAGCAAAGCACAAAATTCTGTACAAGCACTGCCCTTCCATCTCCACGGCACTTATCCTGTCATTCCGGCCACTTCTTGAAGCAGTTCTAGAAACCATTTTTCATCATTATTTAATGCCATTGCTGTGTCTGCTTGGAGGTCTTCAAACAGCATCCAGTGCTCACCTCTCATGGTTATTTTGACACTGGGAAAGTGCTAGAGTAATAGCTTGCTGGATCCAGTAGTCAAGGTAGAGGAAGATGCACCATAACATTATTACGAGCCTGTCTCCCATTGGACGGTACTTGACAGCAACATTCAGTGTAGATTTATCATGAAAGGATTTCTACAATGACTTTAGAGAACAGCAAGAATGACAGGAAAGTGTGTTTGAAGCTAGGGGCAGTGTTCTAAGGGGAATTAACAGGAATGGGTCTTTTATTGTAATACACTTTTAAATTTTAAATGTTCACTATGTATTGTGTAAAATTTTTATTTGTTTGTATATATAATGACATATATAGATAGATAGATAGATAGATAGATAGATAGATAGATAGATATTTTTATAAGAATAAATATGTATGAGTATATAATACATGCTTAAAATATTTGCGTTTTTGTATATATGGTAGCATTTTACCAGTTTGGGGAGTTATCTATGTAGTTGTATATCAGTATCATTAATTTTTATTATTTGCCTATTTCATGTTGCAAATATGTAACAATCATTTGCCAAGTGTTCTGGTAACAAGGCTTTGTTAGTTTTGAAGTTATAAATAGTACTACAATATTGTTCTTCAACAAGATTTTGGTGATCAATTTTAGACATTATGATCTGTACCAAAGTGAAATTGTGAGATCATAATTTTGCAAGATTTATCTACTACATTATGGCAGATTCCACTTGTAATGAGGAATCAGATGCTCCACATTTACAAGAAATTGGGCAGAATTTCAGGTCGTTCTAGTATTCTTCTTAGGGAATACAATAGATTTATAACTTCACTATTGAATCAATGAAGGAAGTAACTTGTTTTACTGACAAAAAACCCCACAGAAATGTTCAACCAAATTTTTTGCTTCAGGATTTGTACTATCCATTTTTATTTCCTGGACTTTGGAAGAATCTCTGGAATCCCTGAGCCTCCAGAACAGAAATTCAACATCTTATCATCCTGCTGGGGACACCTTCTGTACGTTTCCTTGGTGATAGTTTTAAAAGAGTTTATATTTTAAGTCATTCCTATGAGAGAGCTCTGCCATGTGAAAGAACGCAGATGTGAATCTCCAAGAAAGCACGTTGGCTGAGTGGATGCCTCTGACCAACACCATTCCCTCCTACAAACGCTGTCTATAATACACTCCCACAGGACGTGATTCTTCACATGCAGAGGTTTCCGGAACACAGAAGTCAGTTCATCGCTTCTGGTATCTCGTTTACCATACTATTAAAATCTTCAATGAATAGGGAACACGTGTGACAATTATGCAAAACTGGTACATCGTTAACTAAAATTCATACTTTTAAATATTACTTTAGTTTTAAACTAATATCTATTTTCTATTATAAGATCTAATTTAAGATATTACCTTAAGTTTAGTTCCCAGATATTCCCATGTCTCTCTCTCTCTCTCTGATATATATATATATATATATATATATATATATATATATATATATAGTCTTACTACAAAGATTGCGCTCATAGTGACTCTCCTGTGTTCAGCCTCCCAAGTGGCAGGGTTATAGGGCTGGGCCACCATGCCCAGTCTCAATCGCCCTCTCAGCATGCCCCAGGGGCAGATCAGGCAAGGTACACCAGGGAATGAACCACAGTCCCTGAGCCTGCCTAAGTAGGTGCTTTAATCCCCTGAGCTATCTTTTCAACCCTCCCAGGTCTCTCTTCACTCTTACAGTTTCAGATATTATTAGTTGTTGTGATATGTACAAAACTACATAAAAATACTCATGCTGATACTGTACTAGACTTGTTTATTAAATGTATATATTACCTCATATATACGCATAATATATATATATATTATACGGAATACATAGGCTATATATATTCTACATGGAATTATAGACTATATGTATTCTATATGGAATATATAGACTATATACATTCTATATGGAATTATAGACTATATATTCTATATGGATATATATATCCATATAGATTACATATTCTATATGGATATATATATATATTCTTTGTGGAAAGAAATATAGAGAAATATATAAAATACATATAAAGATACAGATTCCATACATGTACATGCATAATCTATATCTATATATAGATTATCATATATATGTATTTATTCCAGTTTAACTTAATTTTTAAAATGGAAAATTTATACACACCTTTATCCCTTCTCTTTTTCCTTCTGTCCCTCCTAACTTCTTTCCTTCTTTCCTTCCTTCCATTATTCCTTCCACCTTTTGTCCTTTCAGTTTTCCTTTTATCTTTCTTCACTTGGATGTCCAATTTTTCCAGCACTATTTGTTAAAAAAACAAAGATTTCCCCCATGTAACTGCTTTTGAAAAGTGGTCAAATACCAGTTGACTGGTTTTGTAGTTTTAGTCCTACAACACTTTTTTTTTTCTCAGTACTAGTTTGGCTCTCAGCTCTTTTGTCTTTTAATTCTTTAAACTCATACATTATACTTAGGATTTTAGAGCAATTTTATATTCAGTTGATCTTCAGGAAGAGTTTGCTGAGGTGTAGATAAGGGTTATACTGGTTATCTCCCCGGCCCCAGAAGTGTTTTGTAGAACTTGGGAATGTGGTCCCAAGACCCAAACTGCAGTCCCTCCACTTGCTTAAGCTTGGATAAGCTGCCACTTTTGTCCACTGAGCTATCTCATTGGTCTTGTGTTTTGTTATACAAAGGTGAAAAGTTTTGAAATAATATTCTATAGATGTTTTTTTAAAAACTTGGCATTTCTTATTCTAGTCAACTTCAATTATCATGATTAAAAGTTTCAGTCCACTCTTGTCAACTCTCCTAAGCAGAGACATCACCTTAAACCATATTACCTGTAGCTTTCTTAGCCAAACTTCCCTACTCCAGGCATCCTCAGCTGTCTTTTACATTGAACTTCATGCATTACCTTCTTGGGGTCTTTTGCTTGCTCTCTTATGCTTCCATTTGAAATATGGATGCAAGTCTTTCTAATTGCAGATTTTTAGCATTCTGCATGCCTGAATGAGCAACATCACATAGAAAACAACAAAGTATATCATCAGCCTAAACAGTAGACAAGTCCCTGGCAGAATTGCTGTAGTGGCTTCTGAGTGTCTAGACTTGGAGCATAGGAGTAGAATTAGTCTTGGGGAACAGTTTCCTCCCAGGCCTTTCTCTAGCAGAAGTGTCTGTGACTCTCTTCTCAAATCAAAGATAAACAATTATGCACTCTGGAACCTGAGTTGAATGGAAACTTGCTGATTTCTAACACACCCTCAGAACATCATTCCACTTGTCAACATACAGAGCACTTAGGTTCTTTTTCTTTTTTGTTTATGTTTATCTTTTTAATTCAATTTATTCATTTATATTTTGGAGGGGAAGTATCAGGAATCAAACTCAGGAACTACCACTTGCCAGCTAAGCCATAGCACTGCTCTAAACTCTTGGCCCCTAAGTTTATTATTATTATTTTTATTTAGTTTTCTGTGACTGTGAATTAATACAAAGCTTTCATACTGAGCTAATTCCTTAGCCTTTTCATGTGTTGTTTGAGCCAGGATCTCACTGAATTACTAAGTGTCCGGGAAAAGGTTGAATTCATACTCCTGAGTCTCCCAGAGTGCTGGAATCAGTCTATGCCACACATTTGGGTTAGTGTCTTTATATTAACACTAATCTCTTCATAAACTGTACCTACTTTAGTCCTAATTTATACAGGACTCACGGACCCAAATGTATTTTTTAAAAATTGATTCTGCTCTTATTTTTGTCCCTGTGCATCTGGTCAAAAGCACCAGTAGTTCCTGTGTCACAGTCTAACCACTGGGCTGCTTTGATTTTTTTTTTCCACAAGATCAATTATTCCACTAAAATTCAGCCTATCACACAGTTCTGAGACTGGTCATATTTAGATGTTTTTTGCCATAATGTAGGATGTGGAGATGAAGATCTTTGAGTACAGACATAACAATGATCCCTCTTGGCCAGTGCCAATTTTCTGACATGGGGATGGAATATCTGACACCTACAACTTACAGGAAGAAAGGTTTGATTTGATTGCTGGATTCAGACCATGAAATCTTTGATTAGATAGATGTAAAACACATATCAGTGTGGAAGTGAGTGAGCAGACAAAACTGTTGTTTTATGGCAGCTGGGCAGTTGACAGGGGAATAGTCCTGGAGAAGCCACTCGGGAAGAGACCAGGAACCACAGACAACACCTGAGGACATGGGTCCACGAACTACCCATTACACACTGAGAAGTACACTGTGTTGTTTCTCTGGATATTTCTTATTCCAGTCACCCAGATCGATCAGTAATAACATTCAAAATTGTTATGTATTTTAGTTCTAATACAATTTTATTACTCGTGATCTTAGCCAAAAGGCCAAGAAGCGATAGATACAATTTTATTATGAATGGACTATCAGACTATATGTTTTTTTCTTGTACTATTATTTTATGAATATGGTGTTAATTAAGGTGATGCTTCATTAAAATGGATATGAAAAAAATGGTTCCCTTTTTGTTTAAGAGTTTGTACATATTTAACAGCATTTCTTTTTCCAGTCAGTAGAAGAATCAATCCATCAGAGAATCTCTTTGGCACTGGAGTTTTCTTATGAAAGATTATTCTTGAAATGCAATGCTTTAATGCAGGACTATTCAATGTATTTGAGCTATTTTTATATTTCTGAAATTTATTTACCTTGTATTGTAAGGAATATTTTATCTTCTAAATTGTCAAATACATAGGCTTAGATTTCCTCAGAAAATTATTGAATTATGCTTGTAAATATGTAGAATCAGTAGCAGTACCGTCCTTCTGTTATTTGTGATATAGTTAATTTGTGACAGATAAATATTCTCCTAAAAAATCTAACTAGGAGATTAACATTTTTTTCTGTACAAATAGCTTTTGATGTCATCTACTTTCCTAATAATTTATTTTGCTGTTCTTCATCATTCTTTATTTTACTTATTATTATTTGCCTTTTCTGCCTTAATTTTGGATATAGTAGTACTATAGTTTTATATTTTTATACTTTTGACTTAATAGTTTTATCTCTTTTATTTTCTCCCCAGCATAAAAACTTGGTCTGAATACATTACTTACTGTATTTTTATTAGCATAGACAGTTTCACTTAAGACAGTATACATAAGTTATGACATTTTCCTAGAATATGCACAAATAAGGGGAAAAATAAATCTAGCAATAGCTTTCTGTTTCCATTCATCCAACATCATAGTTTCATTTTGGTCATTTTCCCCCCAGGTTCTTTTCCCCTTGTTATCCTGTCTTACATATGTTTTTAAATTAATGTTGTATTAAGGGATTTTTTCCATGGTACTTCCTTTTCATGAGTATCACTTTATATGGTTGCTTGAGGACAAAGAGCTCACCCTTTGCCTCCGTCCTGCTGTTACACACAGATATCTACACACAGTAGACATTCAGGAGGTAATGTTTGCTCAGCGGAACAATGTCACTGACATTGTAAGGAGAAAAGCTTTTTTGGATATTTGGTTCTTTTTAGTACTACCTAATACAGAAACATGACAAAGCCAAAATTTAGTACAAGTTTCTGAAGTTAATGCTGTAAAATTCTATTTATGGTTTGTAAAACTACAAAGGACAAAGGAATGTGGTACGTGTACTTAGGTTTTTACCTTATAACAAGTATTTATTCTATTCACTCTAAAGAAATAATGAAGAATTTCCGAAGCCAAGAATTTGGTATTTCACCATTGCACTCCAAGATACATGAAATTCCTGTCTTCACCAGTCCATCTGCGTTTATCTTTGTCTGCTTGCAATTAGTTTTCAGTGCAACAGATGAAATTATCCTTTTTAAGTTCAGTTTGATCTTGCTACTCCCTCCCTATATACATCAATAACTTTCTATTTCAGAATAAAAGCCAAATCCCTTAGAGTGTTTTGCAAGGCTGTCTTAGTCATCATGGGATGCTATAATAGTCTGCCGCAGATGGAGTGGCATACAACACAAACATTCCTTTCTCACCTTCTGGAAATTGAGAAGTCCAATGGTGCTGGCCAATTTCATTCCTGATAATGCTTTTTCTTTCTGGCTTAAAGACACCCACATTAATCTCATCATGGATGCAACATGAACAACACAACTGGGGACTATGGGACCACTACCTTCCATTCACTTGAATCAAGAAGGTGTCCCAGTGTCTGTGACCCAGTCCCAGTTCCAGTGTGTGATATATGATGGTTGAGAGAAGAGTAAGAAAAAAGACCCCAAAGCAAGAGATACACACACTAAAATTCTTTACATAACCTAAAGTGCTTACTTTTCCTGCACTGGAGTTCAATGAAAGTTCATGTATGAGGGCTCCATCTTATACATGCACTTATAATGAATTTTCAAAAAGATCACGAATGAATTTTGGAAAAGATCAAGCAAAAGTGTTGCAACAGATATTGCTCAGTTTTGTGTCAATCATGCTGTGAAGGATCTTAATGGGAGGTGCCATGAGTCAGTGGAATATTAAGCCTTTACACACTATGCCCTAGGTGCTTGTGTCATTGTCATTTTATTGGAACTCTCTTTCACTTTAACAAACTTTGCTGCTATTTCCTTGTTGTCCAATCTCTGCTATGTCCAATTCTTTGTCTAACACAAGACATTGGGAACCTTTCCCTGGAGCCCAAAACCTTTTTGAAGGGCTTCAGCCTCATAAGGAGACATAAGAGTAGGAAATGGAAGTGCTGGCTGGAGAATTGGACATGACCTGTTAATTACAAAATCCTAGAACACACGCAGAGAGCTCTCAAAGTCCTGCACATGGATGGCCCAGGAGAACTTGAGAAAATTTTCCCTAGGATGCCCTTGACCTGAAGCCAGCCTGAAGACGGAGTAACAGATAAAAGACTGTCCATTTTGAGTTGAGTTTTTGACCACTGTATTCTTTCTTCCCTGGGAGTCTGCCTTCGTGCAGAAGGTGTACTTCCTGTCCTACTTTTACTTGGTTTGAACTTACTCAACAAAACTTGCTTCTTTTCCTATACTTAATAAAACTTTGTTACTGTTTGCACTTGTCTATGTCAATTCTTTTTTCAAGAAAGAAAGAACTGAGATACTACCTTTAGAAGAGGACTGAGGGAACCCAAGGACAGTCACATATTTAACTGAGCCAAGTAGGAATAGCATGTCAGGCTCTTTGTGCATTTCTTAATTTCTCTCTAACATATTGTGAAGTTATTTCTTCTTTTCCAATCTTTCTCTCCCCTGGATTAAAGAACCTAGAATCCTTTCTCAAGGTGCCAGGAACAGCTGCATGGCCTTACTTGCTGGGAGAACACATGACCTCCATAGGATTTTTGCTCTGAGCTGGTAAAAGCCCTTCTGGCCCACATGAAATTTAAGTCTCCTCTCCTTCTCTTTTTCATTTTTTGTAACTTATTGTACATAAAAGACAGTAAGGAATAGCCAGAGGGTCTGTTATCATCCCATATGTGTGACTAAGAGTTTAGCATGTCTTTATGAGCCTATCTTTCTGTACTATATAATAATTTGCTTTTCCACTCTAGGTTTTTGGATAAATAGCTGTTGGAAACTTTAGGTAGCCTGCCTTAGAAGCTGTATACCGCACTCTACCCCTTGTTGAGTTCAAATTTTCTGCACTTTCCCAACAGATGGCTGTTTTGTTCTCAGGGCCTCCATCTTGTCTCATCACATGACTCACGGCCATCTTGTCCTATCACTAGGCTAGAGGCCATTTTGTCAGCCAGCACCAGGTTTCATTAGCTTTTCCTTTTCTTTTCTTTTTTTTTCCTTTTTGTCAGTTTTTAACCCTCATAGGTACAAGTCATTGCTCTGATTTTAGAGCACATGGAATGGAGAACCACTGGGACTGCTTCACAGTTCAGTGGCCTCTAAGTTCACCTGCAGGTGAGATCCTGCTTATCTAACACATGTTCATAGTGTGATAGAGTTGCGCAACACGACATAAGACAAGTAAACATCTGTGTGCTGGTTACAGCACTGTGTAAGAATGTGAATATGAGACAACAACGTCTATGAGAACTCTGTAGTAAAGATGCAGGTTGCTCTTGCACACTTGTGCTCCTGTCTTCTGTTTTGCTCTTGTCTTCTGCACATACCACTTGTTTTTCTTGCTGGTGTATCACACCCATTCTTTCACTTCACTGGGCATCTTGCCCTAAACTATCTCCCTTGCCCTCCCTCTCCAGGTCCATCAGCTGGACTTCCACCGAGTTTTGTTCTTAATTGGGCTAGATGTCTTTCTTGATTCTTCTAAAGAAAATCAGGCCATTTGTATTCATGCCTAATAGCCTGAGCAGATCCAAAAACAGCCACTAAAGCTTAACTCAAATAACTGGGAGTACACAAAAGTACAGCCATCCTTGTTCTTCAAACTTAAGGTTGTTTTTATGTTTGTTTTCTTCATGTTCAGGCATTTTTCACCTCTAATGCCTTAAGGAAAGCACCAGCACTTTTACTAGGGTGGTAAAGACAATAGATCCTGGTTTTCAAGTGCATTCACTCTAAAACTCAGTAGCAATGACCCAAATAATCCCAGTTGCTCTCATTCTCAAATGACATCACAATAGATACTGGGTTATTACTACAAGAATATTGATTGGATACAAATATTCATTGTATAGGTAATGTATTGAATAATCATAGCTATCTTGTCTTTCTGGCCACTTGTTCCATCATAGGCATTGTATGATTTTTTTTCATTTATTTATTTGGTACAGGGTCTCACTACACAGCTCAGACTCGTAATGATTCTCCTTGTTTTCAGCACCCCCAGAGATGGGATTCCGGGCATGTGCCATCATACCCAGTCTCTGTGACAGGCTCAGCATGCCGGGGGGTGGGGCTGGCATGGCACATGTTGCTGGAGATCAAACCACAGTCCCTGTTCTTGCCTAATGGGTGCTTGGTCGACTGAGCCATCTTGGTGTGACACTTATAGTACCCACATTGTAGCTATTGTTGTATAAAGCCGAGTTTACACACCTATAACACTCAAATAATGGAACTTACCAAAAAAAAAAAAAAAAGGTA
>NDGN011487531.1:0-22516 GCA_002564285.1 Tympanoctomys barrerae
AGAGCGAGAGCGAGAGCGAGAGCTCCCTCTGACCCAGCTATTGTCTATTGTCTATCTTTTCCTCATTCTCGTCCATTTTCTTTCCCGAGTACAGCAGGAGCTGAACAGATCCCTACACTCCTCTTGACCTCAGGCCTTTGTGCTTGCTGTCCACGGTCTTCTTTTTCCATCAGATCTTGAACGGATTCTCATTTTATTCCCGTCTCACCTCCAATGCCGTTTCTTCAAGGGAATCTCTGGCTGCCTGAAGAGTGCCCATTCCAAGTTCTCTCTATGTCCCATTACTTTTTGCGTTGTCTTCTCTAAAACAAAGCAGCTACATCACTGCTGACTAATTGTCAGTCTCTTTGTGAGGGAATGAACATTGTCTGCCTTGTTTACCCTTGTCTCTAGCTCCTAGAACAAACCTTGATGTAGAGAAATAACTTCTATATTTAACTTCTATTTCTTCTTTAACTTATGAAGTAAAATCCTGATAAGCACATCATAAGTTGAAAATAATTTTATTTTTTTAAATATTGGTATGACTTGGTACATTTAATTTTTAATTTTTAAATTTAAAAATTTATTTATTTATTTATTTATTTAGTACAGGGTCTCATTACACAGCTCAGACTCATAGTGATCCTCCTGTTTCAGCCTCTCCAGAGCTGGGATTACAGGCATGCACCACCACACTCAGTTCCAGGGCCAGCATGGTGCGACTGGGGTTCTGGGGTCAGCACAATATGTGGTACCAGAGATTGAACCTGGGTCCTTGCACTTGGCAGGCAGGCACTTAATCTGCCAACCTATCTCCCCAGCCCTGAAAACATTTTTTAAAATTGAAAATATCATTAAACTGAAGGTGCATTTAGTGCACATGTCCCACCAAACAACATAACTTTAGGAAGTTGGCCTACCTTACGTGAACCCAGAACCCTCACACTGGTCTACAGTTTGGTGATTTGTCACCATAGTCCATGTTATAATGGAGTGCTGGGTAAATTGTGTGTTTTATTGACATGGCAGTACACTATGTGTAGGGCACTGTTGTTTCCCCTGGTGACTACATGACTCACTGGGAGCTGTGGCAGAAAGCTACTGCCTGGTATCAAAAGAGGGTCTCATTGCCAGCCTGGGAAAAGACCAAAGTTTGGTATGGCATCTGCCGACGCTTGTTGTTTTCATACCACCATAATAAAGTTGAACAACTGTAAGTCAAGCTTCTGCAAATTGGGGATTGAATATCGCTAGTGCTCAGTATATACAGTATTTGTTAACAGGTGCCACTTCTGGATGCTTGGACAGTCTTAAGGCTTTGCCTAAAGGTTTGGCCATCAGATTGAGCCCTGTTCTCATCAATCTACATCCAATACACCAAAGCTTTGACAAATCCAATGACAATATTAACAATAGCCAACAGTATTTGTCTTATACTTTATCTTTTTTTTTTTTTTGGAAAGTAGTTGTGCTAGTACAGTTCACACCAGGGATAGGAAAGTCATGAACAGACAGGCATCCAGCACCAGAAAAAGGGCCAAGGACATGGTAGGTCAGCGCGGATGACCAAGTCTGGAAACCTATGGCCTCCTGGTAGAGCAAAAGGGAACACACAAATATTTATATAATTCTTCCCTGTGCACAAAGACAAGATTTTTCCTTTTGAAAGAGAAGCTACGCTCTTCCTGGAACTCTTTGTTTCTTATTTAGAATGAAGTGCGCGGCACCTTTAAGCCATTCCCCACCAGTCTCATTGGCAACTGGCTCCAGAGGACTGTTTGCTGAAGATCCCGGACACAAAGGAGGAGGGCAGCGAAGGACAATGATGCTGAGAACGCAGTGGCTGCGTCCATCGCCACAGCTTCTGGGCTACCTTTCTCACCACATCCATCCTTTCTCCTTTCCAAGCCTTAGCTTTTTCATTTGAAATGTGTACTCTGCTTTTTTCCTGTAGAGAACCAACACATGATGGGAGAACTAAAGAAAGCTTATTCCTCCTTTAGTCAGAACACTACTCACAATGAGCACCTAGAGGCATATTCTTCCCTGAAGTTGGTCCAAGAGATGGGCAAACTTTTGATGAAACCACAGGAGACATGCCTGGTGCTGGCTAATTTACCAGGCCACTGCTGGGGAATAGTAACAGCAGGAAGACAGGGCTTGATTTCCCAGGACGTGCTGGGGAGGAAGGTCTCCCTTGGATGTGGAGAAGAATGGGTAATTATGCTGCTTCTTCTCTTAGAGCAAATTGCTGCCGGGGGCCTGTCCACATGTCTGTGGGCCGTACAGCTCCAAGACCAACTGTGGCGCTGTAGTTTCCCCTGGTGTGAGTGAGTCTTTAGCAAGTGCTCCTGGGAGTCTGTCACTCATTCTCTGCCTGGCCCCACTCAAGATCCCAGGAAGAAAAGCTGGATAACAGCGCAGAGAATAGCAAGGCCAGTGCTCCATCTGGGCAGCACTGGGGGGCTCTGTCTGAGTGTCTGGGGTAGGATCCTTTCCACCATGCAGGTGCCCTGTCGCTCACCTGAGCCCAGGCGGAGCCTTGAGTAACAAGCCGTCAGGGTGTGTGTAATGAAGCACATGTCCCGGGAGGGGCCACCACAAGCCAATTATTTGCCACTTTTTTTTCTCTTCTTATTCCCCTTCAGTTCTCCACCTCCGTATCCTCCTCTGGAAAATGGAGATGATGAGCCAGGAAGTTGGAGTTATTCAATAGCTGAGAACATTAGAGATTTAGGGAAGACACTTGTTTAATCACATGGTCACCCAGGAGTGGAGCTGGGGTGTGAACTCAGCGGACAGATTCCAAAGAACTTTGTTCATTTCTGGTGACTATGAGAAGGGAAAGGAATAGGAGGCAGCAGAGAAGAAGAGGAGGAGGAGAAAGAGGAAGAAAAGGAAGATGATGGGAGAAAACAAGAAGAAACACCGGAAGAAGAGACAGTGGGAGATGGAAAGAGGCTGAAGGGTTCTGCATTAGTTTCTTCTTGCTGCTGTAACGATCACCATGACTTTAGTGGATTAAACTAGGACAAATGTTTTCCCTTATAGCCATGGAGATGAGAAATCTGAAGTGAGTCTCATGAAGCTGAAATCAGGGTGTCGGCAGGGCTCTAGCAGACAATCTGTTTCTGAGATTTTCACAGCTCCTGGCAACACCAGTGTTCTTTGGCTTATGGCCCCTCTATTTCAACTCTCCAATATCTGTTTCTGTCATCTTATCACTTTCCCCTGTGACTCTGCATTCTCTCCCCACTTTTATAATGACCCTCAAAATGATATCAGGCTAACCCAGCAGAGCTGTGATAACTGACCCATCTCCAGATCTTTAATTTAGTCACACCTGTAATCTCTTCTTTGAAGAAGGTGGCACTCACTGATTTGGAGGAATATGCCTTCAGTTCTCCACCTCAGTATCCTCGTCTGTAAAATGGAGATGATGACTTAATCAGCTGCTCAAGTTTGGGAGGATTCTATAAAATTGCACAGCCAAGATATCCTACCCGATTTCATCCCTGGGGTTGAAACCTCCAGGGGTTCCCTAGGGTTCTCACTTTCTCCCCACCCGGAGGCGCTCATCCTCCCAGACTCCCTCCTCTCCTCCCTCCCCTGGACCAATGTGCTACAGCTGGAGCCTGCAGATGCCTGCTGGCCTGTCTGCTCTGCCCACTACTGCCCACCCATTCTTACTTCCAGTTGCTCCATTGTAAAACATTCTGGCCTGTTCCTTGATGCCAGCAGAGTGCTGGTTCTGAGCTCAAAATTGAGTGGGGTGGGGGTGGCACATGCCTGTGGACTCCAAGGTCGACATCTGCCAGTCCTCCTACTCATGGCCCTGGGGCTTTTGTAAAGCACCAACCTGTGCTCTGGACCTTCCTTGATCATCCACATCAGCTGTTCTACTCTCTACCCATCACGAGAGGAAGCCGCTGTGAAAAAGTCAGCCGAAGCTCTTTCGGCCATCACCGTTTCCTAAGCGGCTCCTTATAGATATGGCCTCAGGTCATCTTCACAACCTCCATGGAAGATAATACTCTGTTTTCACTATGTTGCAAAGGGAAAGATTGAGGTGCAGAGAGGACGTGCATCCCTACTGGGGCACACAGAACCCCTTCCACTCTTGCTTTTACTCTGTATCAATCTGTCCAGCCACCATCTTCTGTTACTGAGCTCTTCCCAAGGTCTGATTCCTTATAAATGGTGCACTTGGTTGAATTCTTACCATTACCAGCACCTCCCTAACTCCTAGTTCCTATGATCTGTGACCGTGACCTTATTTGGAAATGGCCTTTGCAGACACAGTGGAGCTGAGGTCATATAAGACCAAGGTGGGTTCTGATGCAGTAACTGGTATCCTTATAAGAAAAATGTGGACACAGACACATAAGGGAAGAAAACCAGACGAAGACAGGCAGATGTTGAGATTCTGCATCTACAGGTCAAGGACTGACTACCAGCAATGTCCAGAAGCCGGAAGCTGTGAGGAAGACTTCTTCCCTGGGAACCGGGCTGAGGTGGAGGCTTTGTGCATCTCTAGTTCAGATTTCTGACCTCTGCAAGTATGAGAGTATATATTCTTTTATCTTAAGCCTCCAACTTATGCTAATGTGTTATGGCAGCAACAGGAAACCAATATAGATGACACATAATCCTGACCATAATCTAATGAAGAGGAACAATTATTTTCCATGAAACAGATGGAAAAATTAAGTCTGGACAAAGGGAAATGTGTTGCTGAAGTTTCCGTGGCCAGCTAGGAGCAGGTGTAAACCTAGGCCCAACAAACCCTCAAAACTTTACCCTTGACCAGTGATAGATTCCTGCTCCTTACCAATCATGGCTTGACTGGGATATACCCCAGAATGACCAAGGTTCTGGTTCAAATATGGACTCCAGGGCCCATCCCTAAAGATGCTCACAGAGTCTGAGGCCCTGAATGCATTTGAACAGCATCTCCCGGGCCTCCAATGCAGGGGTGAGACACTGCATCTCACTGCTCACTTCCTACCCAAAGAAGCAAGTGTGATGAGGCCTGTGTCTGGGTCATGGGTAATTTGTCACAAAGGTGAGGTGGGTAAGGCAGGTAGGAGAGGCAGGCAGCAGTTTGTGCAACAGGGACTCTGCTTCTATTTCTGGCTGGGAAATACAGCCCCCCTGTTTTCTAGCCCAGCCACCACCTCGGCCCACCTCCACCCTGGTTACAGCCCCAGGCCCTGGGACTTATTTTCCTCTTTGCATGTTCAAGAGTCAGATTTTAGTGTTGTCTGCGGGGCATTTCATCCAGGGATTCCCTACCCCCAACCTCATCACCATTTTACAGTTTGGAGACCCAAAGCCCAGAGGGAAAGAGTCCTGCCCAGAATTAATGGCCAACTCTGGACAATGTTTTTCTTCCGATCTGTCCAGAAATACCACATGAAGGGTGAACGTAGCTGCAGGCAGGGGACAAGCCAACAAGAAGCAGACCATGAGCCCAGGAGAGGCAGGCAGAGATAGAGGGACTAGAAGGGGCTAGCACACGCTGGCATACTCTGTGCCAGCTTGGGAAAAAGCCTGCCCATTCACATTGTGCTTTCTTGTATAGTTACATGTACCCACTTCACAGATGCAGGAACTGATCCTCAGCAGCAAAGTCACTTGCCCAGGCTATGCCCACCCTGAAGTGACTGAGGCAGAATTGAACTCAGTTCTGCTGGCCTACAAAGTCCAGGCCCTTTCCAACCTTAGCTGATGATCCCAGACATACTCTCCCAGGAAGGAATGCATCTGTAGACTGAGTGAACAGCGCCATTGGCAGGAAGAGCAGCCACAAAGCTATTTGTTTATGGCTCGCGCTCAGCTGGCCTGAGCAAGGAGCCATCCTATGGTGTTGGCAGTGGCAGCTCCTCCAGCCACCATATTCCAAAGGAGAGATTGAAGCCACATGTTTGGACGCCACAAGCTGGTTGCTAGAAGGACGTTCCCTATAAACAGCAGGAGGCAGAGTAGGTCTCTTGGACTCAATTTTGGTTTCCAGCCCCAGCTCTGGTCCTCAAAGCCAGTCTTGCCAACCCTTCCCTGTGGTCAGTTCTAGCCCTGGGTTGCTGAGTACTACTGAGCCCTGGCTCCCCTGGAAAGGGTTAAAGCAGAAGCAGCAGGTGCAGCCCCAGAGAAAACAGGTGTCTCCCTCCCTGTGGATGGATGGGAAGGAGACAGACAAACAGCTCAGACAGGCAGCAGGGAATCTGGGGAAAGGCTGGTCTCTAATCAGCTCAGGCCTGGATCTTCTCCTAGGTTTAGGGCCTTGTACCCAGTCAGCCCTCTGTCAGGACAAACTCTTCCCTCTGTGGGCCTCAGTGTCTGTCCCCTTCAGAGCCAGAGGGGCTCTGAGCATGCGGGTCTCTCCTAGCCTCAGGTTCTTCAGGTCCCGGAGACCTAGCTGGCTTCCTCTGCAGGAGATGTGTGAGGAAAGCAGCCCTTCAGAAACACAGGTGGGGCCAGGGGAGGAGGAAAGGGAGGCGCTGGGCCACACGGGCTGAGGGCTTAGGGTTACCAGAGCCAACGCAGCACACGTGTGTTTCAAATTTTCTTTGAGGTTCTCTCTGTGCAGCGCACGCCATCCCTCCCCCGGTCCCTGCAAGCTATAATCAATTTGAAAGGAGAGAGGCAGACGCATGGGGTGGGGGCGGCCATCTGGGAATCATTTGGGCATTTTGTTACCTGCCAGCAACTTGTAGGCCCATGAGAGAGCGAGGTGAGGCAAGAAGATGTGGAGATTGGCCCAGAATTGCTGGTCAGTGGCCTGAGGGCGGGGGTGGGGGGACAGCCCTGCAGCTCCAGCTATGTTTAGAAGGCATAGGAATCTGACAGTCATGGTTCACTTTCATGGCTCTGGCCCTTGCTGGCTGAGTATCAGTATCCTTGGCTGTATTGTTTGACCTCTCAGGGCCTTAGGGGCCTGGCCTGTGAAATGGGATCTATAAGGCTCAACAAAGTGAGCCTACAGAGAGCATGGTGCAGACACATGGTCTCTCCCAGCTGGCTGAGAGACCTTGCCTTGTGGGAATGGGGCAAGAGGGTCAGACAAGACCCCTCAGTGGAAATTAGAGGCCACACAGACAACCCTGGTGCCGCTGAAGCCATTAGTGCCGCATAAATCAGGCTAACAAGCAAGTCACCCTCCCTACATTGTTCTGACCATAGCTCATGTCTTCAGATACCAAGGAGGAGGAGTGACAGTGATTCTTTGCTTGGCCAACTTTAGTCAGGCTCCTGAGCCTTCTCCTGGGCTTACCTGTGCAGCTCCTTGGAAGAGCCAGTTTCTGTAGGAAGCTCCCATCTTGGTAGCTCATGGCCACCATATTTGACAGAACTCCTCAGGTAATATCTGGTCATCTGACATGTCTTCAGGTGTTTTAGGTCAGTTTTGCCAGATCATACCCTTCCCCTAATGTCAGTCATTTTTCATTTGCTGAAGGCCTACCCCTCCTAAACTATAAATTTCCACTTGCCCATGCATATTCAGTCTCGAGCCCAGTTCTTTGCTTTTCTACTATTGTACTTGCCCTGGATAAAATCTGGTTTTGCTGCTTTAATCCCTAACCCACTTGTTTCCTTGACAGAGGGCAGGATGTATATGTATTTTGAGGCAAGCCCCACCCCCCACTTCCTCACCTAGCTCCCAGGGTGACTCCTCCCCAGATGGCTGCTTTGGTTTGTCCCCTGTCTGAGTCTGTCCTTTCCTGACTGCTGGTCACCCAGTATCTTGGTTGCCCCACTTTAAGAATGGCCTGTATTGGGGTATACGGGATTAACTGTCTTTTCTGTCCCCAGTCTAGTACTGCTACCCTAGAATAGGGGAGTCCTGCCTACTGGGTTCCAACCTACCTATCTGAACTTTTTTAAGGCCAAGGTTCCCTGACAATCAGATGAAAATGCTGTTGCTCACCTTGTGAATATTTACTCCCAAACAAAATTGCCACAGACTCCTGAACTCCTAAATCAAGAAAGTTCCTTCTTGAGATTTGAACTCCATTCTTGCTAGGGAAAGCCTATGTTCAGACTGAGAATTGTTGCCCAGAGCTGAGATCAAGGGGAGGTGATGTTCCTTGATACCAGGTCATCAGAACCTGGCAAAGGGGGCCCAGAAACTCTGACCCCTAACCCAGGGGCAGCCTGCCTGTGTGGATGAAACTGTCCTTCCCTGGACCTCAGATGCAGTAGCTTCTGCAGCCAGAGCCAGAAAATGTGCTGCTTCCTGCCCACCCTCATTTTCCAGTTGGGGAAACCAAAGCTCGGAGAAGGCCAGGGAGTCACCCCAGTCATGAGGCCTTTCTCCAGCTCACCTTCAGGATTCTACGGCTGATGTCCGGAGCACCCAGTGGGCTGAGCTGGGACCCAAGCAATGGAGCACCACAGAGCTGGAGGAGCGCAATCCTCTCCCCAGCCTTGGGCAACATTTGTTAGTAACTGAGGAAAAGTGGCAACTCCGAAAGCAGAGGTTTCCAGCTTGCCAGATCTTAGCTGGGAGAACAGATGGCTGATTCATCCCGTCAAACTTGGCACCTCAAACAAAAGAAAATGTGTGTTTGGCTCCATAATCTTTTCCTCAGGTTCCCAGGCAGGTGACTGGAAAGTCTGATGACAAGAAAGCATCAACTCACCTCTTGGGACACAAACCACAAGGCAGGCCTGGCACTGTTCTGCCTGCTTCCTCCACCCATCCACTCACTCCTCCTCCTGCCCCCTCCTGGGCTGGCCCACCCCTCTGTTGCAGTCAGTCAGGGTCTCCTCCAGAGCCAATCCCCTAGCAAGTGGTTAGAAGGCAGGCTCAGGGCTGCCAGGGCCCTCACCACCATGCCATCCTTCCCAGGACACCCAGAGCAGCACTATGAGGAAGATGTGGTGGCAATCCTTTGCACAGATGAAAAAGTTGAGGATTACCTGGCCTCTCTGTAGGTAATGGGCCAGGTGGAGTCATCGCACCTGCTGCAGATAGCACTTTCCTGGGCCAGGACACTGCCTGGCAAATAGACTCACTGTCCTGATCCCAGAGAGATGGTAGAGCTCAGTGCTGATCCAACCAGTGGCTTTGGCAAGCTGGCAGGGAAACACCCAGTGCAGAAGTCTGAGGATGCTTGCATCATGGAGAGGCAGGGGCTTCCTTGTAAGCCTCACTTAGTGAGCACTTGCTATGTGCTTGGCATTTGCTAGGTGCTGCATTTGGGCTTCCTAGTGATTCAGAGTTGCATATACCATTGTCCCACAGTTACAGGTTCGCAAACCAGAAGGACACAGGAAGGATGGGTTGAAGTCACACAACCAGTTAAGGATGCAAGCCAGGACTCTTTCCACTGTCTCAGCTCTTCCCTTTGTCCTCCACCCTCACAGGGCCACAACACCAGCCCCAGCCCCACCCCCACCCCCAGCCCCAGGGAGGGTGCTAATGAGGCCGGCAGGGAGAGGACCAGTGAAGAGCTGTGCCTACAGGTGCCTGCAGGTCTTCCTGTGGCGCTCAGACTCGGCTGGCGCCACTCTGCCCCACACGTGATGGTGGCTGATACCCCTCTAGGGTGGGGTGGGGTCCCCTGCACGTGTCTGCCAAGACCCCGCCCTGGAGACCCAGAGTCTGTATCCCAAGGATGGCAGTCCTTCCCACTCTGGGATCCCTGAGCAGAAGGATGAGGCTGGGGAATACCCAGAGCAGAAGAGCAGGACTGGGCAGCGGAGGGCACTTGAGGGAGATGGCGGTGCTTTAGCTGCAGGACTGTGGAGGCCTCATCTTCTTCATCTTCCCTCTTTGTACCTGGATGGTTGGATCTTTGAAGCTTTTCCCCTCTGTCTTTGGGTGACTCAGGGATCAGTGAGTTTGTAGGATGATGGCAGAAGCCAGGATAAGAATCCTGGAGGCCTGGCTTTAGTCCCTGTCCTGTTGGGCGACCCTAGGGCATATTCTTCACCCACTGCAGGCCTCACGCTGCTGGAAGAACCTAGTAGATTCCAGTTTAGATCTGCCCAGATCCTCTAGACTCTGGTGCCTGGCCCATGAGAATTTCAGAAAACAGCAGTTGTCTGATGTCTTCACACACACAGATCTGAGAAGCAGCTCTGGCCATCCATGGAAAGGCACTTAAAGAGGCAAACAGAAACATCAGAAAGGCCTTGTCCTTTTAGCCTGGTCTTGGCTTCTACCTTGACTCCCCAAAACTCTCTGTAACCAGGGAATTATTTTTCAGACTGCAGCCCCTTCCATCCCCTCTTCCTCTTCAAGCTCCTGCTCAGGAAAGCCTGCTTCAAAAGGTGGGATCAAGAGACGGTCACAAAGAGAAGATCCCCAAAGATCTATAGATGAGCCCAGGAAGTGACTAAGTGCCTACAAAATGTATCACCACGACCACTACAATGATCTAACCCACCATCACCACCACTACCCCCTCGGTTACCACTTCACCTCTCCCACCATTGCTTCACAACCTCTATCATCACTAGTAGTCATCACCAGCTCCATATCCCCCAACACCACCACCATTTGCATCACCATGTCAACACCATCATCATTACCTCTATCACCTGAGCTGCCGCCAACACTACCATCATCACTATACTACCATCCCTAAAACTATCTGACCATCTCACCACCCATCACCACTCTCATCCTCACACCCCCACCACCATCACCATCACCATCACCTCCACTTTTGTTACAACGTCAACCACCTCCTCCACCTTTATCACCATCATCATGAATATATCACATTGTACTGCTTTCCTATTGTTGCTGTAATAAATTATCACAAAGTCGGTGGCTTAACATAGTGCAAATACATCATCTTTTGGTTCTGCAGTGATGAAATAAAAAAAAAAACAAACCAAGAATCTTACTGGGCTAATCCATTGCTTTTCCTCACCCAGCTTCTAGATGCTGCCTATATTCCTTGCCTCATGACCCCCTTCTTTCATCTGTAAGCCAACAATGAAGTCTGCCTTTCTTAAGCTGCATCACCCCAAACCTCTCCCCTTCCTCCTTCTTTCATTGTAAGGACCTTAATGATCACATTGGATAAGGTAAGATAACCTCCACATCTCGAAGTCAGTTGATTAGCAACCTTAATTTTCCTTTATCATGTGACATACATATTCACAATGCTAAAGATTAGGATATGGACATCTTGTGCAGGGGAACATTCTACTTACCAAAATGATCATCCTAACTGTCTCCAAAACTATCACCACTGCCTCACCTCTATCACTATCACCACTACTATCTCTAGTATGGTATTTTTTAGCACAGCTCATCACTACAGTTGCTACTGGGAACTTCAATTCCTCACCAGTCTGTGTCACCACCTCATCTCCACTATTTAGATCTCAGCTCAAATATCACTTTCTTATAGCAATCTCCTGTCCCCTTCTGATCTGCTCTACATCACACATGGACACAAACACGACACAGACACTAGCGGCTGACTCCATGAGAGTGGGGACCTTGCCTAATTTGTTCATGGCTGCTGTTAGTGGTCTAAGGGAGCACTCAATAGATATCCATTGAGTAAATGAGTGAAGGAGTACATGGAGAGATTTGAGCCCATACCTAAGAGGGTGTATCTGGAGGAGTGACACTGGAGCTGAGGCCTGATGGAAGAGTGGAAGTAAGGGAGGGGAGGCTGTGTGATTTAAGGACTCATGGTGAGTAGGTTGGAGGCTGCAACCCAGAGTGGAAGCAGCAAAATCTATGTGTGACCAGAGGCGGGTGGGGACAGGGCAGCCAGTCAGGGCCCAATGAACACATCGAGAACATTGCAATGGAAGATTCTGGAGAGTGTTAAGGGTTGTGAACAAACATATTTCTGGAAGGTCACTCTGACTCCATGGTGAAGTGTGGATTACAAGAGTGAGGGATAAGCGATAGAGGGAACCTTTGGCTAGGAGTGAAAAGTAGAAATGACTCAAGTGAGGACCAGGGCAGAAAGTGTAGAGAAGGAGTGACATGAACACAATTAGAAACCTTAGGGATAAAATTCCAGAGGGCCTGGCCATAGCTTAAATTTGGATAGAAAAGAAGGGAAGGGTGGCACCAAGGAAGTTGCCTTCGTTTATGCTTCCAAAGCTGGATGATGGTGACACTGATTGCGAGCTGGCAAAGAACAATGGCTCATGAAGACAAGTGTGGATCCATAATCACTACTATTATTGTTAATAATAATGTATAACAGAAACAAGTCGTATTTGCTGAACGCTTCTGAAAGGATACCAACCGTACCACGTTAAAAAAAAAAAAAATCTAAGTTACACAGTTGTGATCTTAGTTTGAGTTACCCAGAAGACAACCCTGGAGTATGGATTCAAGTGGAAGTAATTTATAGCAGAGTGGGAAAGTGAGACAGGGAAGAGAAGGCAGCTAACAGGTATGGAAATTGGAAGTCAAGCTTACTGAGGAACTTTGGGAGTCAGAAGAGAACACCCACCTTAGGGTCATCTCATCTATAAGGGTCAGAAAGATAGGGCACAGTAGCACCTCCACACACGGTTTACTTTCCATGCTCTCATTTACCCATATTAACCATAGTCAAAAATATTAAATGAAAGATCCCAGAAATAAGCAGTTCACAAATTTTAAACAACAGCTATTCAAATGTATTGCTATGATTGTTCTCTTAGTTATTGTTGTTGGCTGTTATTGTGCCCACTTTATAAATTAAAATATCTTATAAATATATAGATATAGTATAAGACAGTATCTAGAGGGTTTGGTACTGTCTGAAGTTTTAGGTATCCATTGCAAGTCTTGCAGGTATGAATAGCTATTGTATTTATACACCAACTCTGGTTAGTCAGATGCTAGAAGTTTGCTCCTAGGGTTGTTAATCCCCCACCACTTCCAGCCTTCCACATTTTTGGATAGATAAGGTTTAGGAATGAGTGAAATCATTCAGCCAAAAAAATTGCGGTCTGACAGCTACAATTGAGACCTCCCTACTCTGAGACAGTAGAACTTAAGGTAGGAGGTGAGAAGATTGAGAATGTCTGCTACTGGTGGTAAGTGGCTATACAAAGATTCAAATCTAGGTCTTTTTTCCTCTTGTATTAGGGATAGAACCCAAGGGTTTGGGCATGCTAGGCAAATACTCTGTTGAGTTGCACCCCAAACCCCAATTCAGATGTTTTAAATCACAAATCTATGAATATTTAAGCACATGAATGTGTGGTTGATGGATAAACAGACACATGGTATATAAAGAGATGGACAGATAGAAGGACTGATAATTAGATTGTAGATAAAAGAGATATATGGCAGTTGAAGGAACAATGAATGGCTGGATGGGTGGCTGTTGGATTAGCTGTGTGAATGGACAGGTATATAATAGATGGATGAATAGATGGGGAGTGGGTAAGTGGATCAATAGATGGATAGAAGGATGACTGAAAATTTAAGGGAATCAGTAGATTAAGAATTACATCGGTGACTGACATCTGGGAAGATGGATAGACAGATTGGATTCAATGCACCAAGGGACTGACAAGTAGAAGGCAGGATACATGACCAGGTCTGGAAAGAAAAAAGCTATCTGTGGTTTAGTAGAGCAGAGCCTCAACAGTAACTTTGTAATTGGCTCAGCGAATGTCACTCTTATCATATCTCACTTCCCACTGCTTCAAGATGACTTCCAAGTCTTGGAAGCATCCCTCTTGTAGATCCATCGCATGCTGGTGACCCATCACATCAGGAATGATGCATGGACAAGAGGAGATCCAGGGTGGCTGCCACAGAGGGTGTGGTTTTGGGGAAGTCTCTGGGGTGGAACTGGAAGAGTAGGTGGGTGTGTATTCGGCCTTGAAGAATGTTGATGCCTTGCCCAGAGCTGGCTGGGCAGTTGTCCAGAGGACAACATCATAGGCCTGGTTCTGGCTTATGCTGCCATGTAGGACGTATTCAGGCTTGTCCCACCACCCAGCCAAGGCAGTGGCTGTAGAAGAAGACAGGTCTCATAGTGGAAGCAGGCTGGCTGGGAGGTTGACTTTAGGACAGGAAACCCCACCACCTTGGCAAAGCACAGTGGAGCCCAGGGACACCCAGCTCCAGCCCAAAGCCCAGCTGATAGGCCCAGCTCTGCCAAGTTTCATTACCTGGGGCACATTTTTATGACCAAGCAATAATGAGAGGCGGGCATCTTATTCCTGGTCTTTCCCTAGTGAAACACATGTGCAGTGTGTGCTTATGTGCATGACTAAACATGGTTGTCACATGTGGGTTTCTCTGTGTGTATGTCAGTTTGTACACATATGCTAGAACACTTGGTATGTATGATTTTGTGTTGTTAGCATGCTTGTGTGTATATGCGAGCGTGTTGGAAGATCAGTGGGTGTGTGTCTGTACATGTGAGCATATTTACTCTTAGGTGCTTGCATATATCTGAATATATTTGTGTTTACATGACCATCCATGGATGTAAATGTATTCATTTTGTGTATTTGGGCATATACCTTCTGAGCTTTTGTGTGTGAGAATATGTGTGTGTGTTTGTGTGTGCGTGCGCATGTGCACATGTACATGTATGCATGCAGGCAGAGCTGAGAGCTCATCAGACAAAGGACTTCATGCGACGAAGGTCCTCATTTTTGAGCCCCCTGCCATACTCCCTCCCACCTCACCTCCACACATGAACTTCAGGATCTGGAACTAAACAGTTAGTAGTTTCCCAAACGCTTTAGCTCGGGCCCTCATGATTGCGTACCAGCTTGCTGAAATGCCATCTTTTTCCTTCCCGCTGTCAAATTTTCGTTCATCTTCCAGGCAGGTTTTATATACCCTTGGGGCTGTCCTAACAGTGAACTCAGACTCCTTCCTCTCAGCTCTGTGCTGCCTCTCAGACTTCCCTTTCCTACAGCTAGGAGCTATCGCCTACTCTTTCCACAGACTGGGAGTGCCTTGAGGGCAGGATCTATGTCAAATTTTCTGAACACCTGGGCTTGAAACAGGACCCAGCATGCAGTGGGGCACATGGAGGGATGGAAGAGATGGGGTGGATGGATGAATGGATGGGCAGACAAATTAGTACTTTTGTGCATGGATAGGTGAATGAGTGAACAGGATAATGGGAGAGGCAGATAGTGAGTGAAGGACTAAGTGTGGCCTTCTTCCTGCTGGAGAATCCTGGATCCAGAAGGGAGAAGGGAGTTGGCTTACAACTCTTTTTCACCTTTAATTCACTCTGGGACAAAGGAACAGGTCCTTCTGCTTACAGAGGAAGCTTGCAGCCTTGGGCAGGTCTGCTTTCTCCCCCTCCTCAGCCCTGGCTCTCAGGAGGGCTGGCTCCAGACTGGCCACCTACCTCACCAAGAGCAGATTAAGGTTGAGAGGCATTGCTGAGTGGCTTAAGTTAGCCCCTGTTTGTGTTCCTGGCTTTCAAAGGCTGGGGAGACTGCAGAGGGGGGCCTGACTTCAGGCTCAGTGGCTAAGTGGGCAGGGATTGTGAGCCCTCCAAGGCCTTGACTGCAGGCAGCTCAAAGCAGGGCCCTAGGAGTTTTGAGACAGGAAAATGGTGTTTTGTCTTGCTAATGCATTCACTTGGCTTTGCCCTGGAGAGTAGTCAGGTGTCCCCAGTCGGTTGCTTTTGAGCTAGTACAGGGGAGGGGGCAGGGCCTACTTAGGCCCTGGATTACAGAGGCCTTCCTGGGGAAGGGAGCCTTTGATGGGGCCAGGTCTGTTGTCCAGAGTCTGCTTTGCTGGTAGCTGGAGCCCACTAATGAGGGGGAAAGGGCTCCACTCTGAGGCATTCCCCTGGCCTCCCCTGGGCAGCAGGCGGAGACCTCCTTTGATGTTGGAGTCCTTAAGCCAAGTGGGGACTAATTGCCACAAGGTACAGAATGTTCTGGTTGCTTGGGGGGTCTGCAGTTTGCTCACAATGCCACAGCCACCCTGGGGTGGGGGGAAAGGCAGCCACTCCCCTGATGTGAGACAACACAGGGACATATTTTTTTTGTTTTATTTTGTTTTTATTTTATGCATATAGACCCACATTAAAAATGGAAGGAATCCTACACATTATACACACCACACACACACTACACACACACACACACACACACCTTTTTAACTGGAGGTTCATCAGCAGTATTGTGTTTGAAAGCAAATGTTTTTAAAATCAGAGTTAGTGCCGTGGGAGGGATATAATTGCGAAGTGAAAAGAAAGCAGACAATGGCGGTGGCAGGCAGTCCCCAGACAACTTCAGATTGGAGTCCTCCTTTCACCACTTGTTGACAGGGTCGCCTTTCCCTCCAAACTTGGAACATCATGCCTGACACACGCTAGGGCTCATCTTCGTGTGTTTGCCCTTTGATTGCTGAGCTCGGTGCATGCTTAGGACAGTTCCAAACAACCGAGGTGCTCACTTGGCCGATGTTGGAAGTGGGTGGCAAGCATCATTTTGGTCTCACTGTTAGAAAAATAAGATGGTTTCCCTTGGTTTTTATTATTTGGGTCCATCTGGTTTCCATTTCAAAGGAAAAAGAACTTGTGTCTCCTGAATTGTGCCCACCTACACCCACTCCCATCCCTAGTTCTCTGTGGAGTCTGGTCCCTGATAGAACCATTATTATTGATAGAAAAATATGACAGTTATGGTTCACATTATAGCATACATGGGGCTTAGTGATTGGTCTATTGTACCAAGAGTCTTCCAGAAAGTCAGTGGCCCATTTCACAAGATGGGAAGCCAAGACATACATACACAAATGTGTGCCCACTTCAGCCCATATAGTGAAAGGGAACCAGATTCTGGCAAGTCTGACTCCAGTGCCCAGGACTTCTTCTATCCACCCCAGTGAATGAGCCAGTCACTCGCCGTTGAGCCTCCTTTCTCATCTGGTCAACTGTGCACCCTGCTGGGATATTGAATGAGAGCCAGTTGCATGAGAAGCGGGAGGCCTTATAGACAGGGCAAGGACTTAGTCTACTCTGTTGCTTTCCCTCCATGGTCCTCTTACTGACTTTCCCCAACATGCACACACACACACACACACACACACACACACACCGAGCATGGGTATCTACCACTTCTTGATGTGCCCAGAGAGCTATGTCTTCTCAGCAGTATCAATATCATCACTTTTTAACTTGTGGTGATCTGATAGGTGGAAATATATCTTGTTTCCATATGAATGTCTTTGACTTCTGACTCTGCTTTCTTCATTCAGGTGTTCAACAAACATGTATAATTGCCTGTCCTACAACAGGAATTCCTTGTTACAGGGATGGTGGAGGTATATGTTTTACTCAAAAAATCAACAGATGCTTTCTGTGTGATAGTTATAATCAGAAGAAGGAATAGTGGGCCAGGAAGATGAGCTAGTGGGAGCTTTGATCTTTTCAGAATCTCTATCAGATTTGCCTTTTTTTCTACAGATAGTCAATTTCAATCTTATATCAAAAGTTCTGTGTTAGTCAGCTTTCCTTACTGTAATAAAATTCATGGGATAATAATCTTAAAAAGAGGAAAGATTTTGGCTCACAATTGTGGAAGTCTTAGTCCATGGCCAGTTGACCCTATTGCATCTGGACCTATGGCCAGGCAGTCCATCGTGGCAAGAGGGTACAAGGAGGATGTCATTCCTGTTTTTATTTTAGTCGCATAAGGAAGAAAGAAGAAACTAGATCTAAGAGTAACCTCCAAGGTCACACCTCCATTGACCCCAGTGACCCCAAACCTCCCACTAGGCCCACCACTTAAAGCTTCCAACATCTTCTAATAACATCCACCTGCAGAGGAAGCCTTGGATACACAGGCTATTGGGGAATATTTAAGGTCAAAACTATGAATTTCTCCATAAAGGCATCTTCCCTTTGCCTCAGATCCCAACTCTTTCAGCCAGGCTCTCTGACCAAAAAAATCCTCCACAAAGAAACTCAGACTGTCCTAGTTAAGAACAAAGCAGGGACTAGGGAGATAGCTTGGAGATCTAAGCAACTGCTTGGCAAGCACAAGACCTGGGTTTGATCCCTGGTACTGCATGCTGTGAAGGCCGCATGACGAGCTAGTCCCCGAAACCAGGCATGGTGTTACACTCCTGTAATCCCAGCACTGGGGAGGCTGAGACAGGAGGATCACTACAAGTCTGAGCTGTGTAGCAAGACCCTGTACCAAATAAATAAAGAAATAAATGGTTAATGTTAAAAAAAAAAAAGAACAAAGCAAACGTTACTTCTCTGTGACTACCTAGGCTATCGTATTATCTGGGGTACATTTTGGGTACCATGTTCTTCAAAAAGGCTCTCTGAGTCCCCCTCCCCAAGAGATCCCTCTCTGCTTACCCCACACAGGGTTGATTTTCTGCATCCCCAGGAACAACAGAGCTGGAATCTAGTATATGGTAGGTAGACAGGTGCTTGACCCTCCACCGTTTTAACATCTTACAGGGGGTTAGTGTTTTCATGATGACTGAGACTATAGCATACTCTCCTGATGCTTGCTGGAATGCACAGATAAAAAGGTGCTGCTCAAGGAGGGCAGGGATGTGTGTGGTGGTGCCCAAGGTCACTTAAACACAAAGGGTGGTGGCTGTGACTGACTGTCCTAGACTCCAAGGCAGGACCTATGCTCCTACATCATGGTCAAATTCAAATTTTTCTGTTCTAGACTAATATTCCTGGGCATCCTGAGCCCATTGAATTCTAAGGAAGGGGTCTTGCCAGGGACTTGTACTATCAACTGCAAACAAGTCAGAAACCCAACAGCCAGCATCTGTCTGTTCAGATAGGCATCTGGGCAGTGCCCGCAGACAGCTCAGTTGTGATGGACCATGCGCTGGGCATACTTTCCCTGCTGACTGATGTCATGAGCTCATTAGAGCAGCAGGGTTTATAGTATAAGGCAACTGTCCAAACAATAAATTAAGCTGCACAATTTAGCACTTAATTATCCTTTCGCTCATCTACTGCACCCTTGTTCCCTGAGTGTTTGTCTGGCCCTCCAGCTAGATGGAGGATTTTCCCTCTACCTTACAGCCCACAGCTAATCCATCATGCAACCCCAAGAGGATGACCCTGGGAGCATCCCTCAAGTACTTTCTCTTCTCTATATTCCTATGAGCTTGACCCCAGCAGGTCCTCACTGTCCCCTTCCGCCATTTATTGCCATCTTGGTCTCTCTAGCTTCAGTTCCCCCTTTGGTGCTGCCCTAGCAACAACATGCATGTGGGAAACCCAAAGTCTCCAGTAGCTTGGCATTGAAAGCCCTCCGAGGCCAGGGTGCCTCGCCTATCTTCCCAGACTCCTTTTCCAAAACCTTGCTTGGCTGTGTCCCACACATAGATTTTCCTCAAGGAGGTTCAGAGCCAAGCCCAGGTTATTGCCATCTATCAACCTCCGTGTCCATGGTTCCCTCACTGTGGATCACCCTTCCCCACACTCTTCGCCTTGTCATGAAACTTGCAAACTCATGGTTGTCCTGATGGCTCTGGGATCCCCTACTTCCCAATAGTATTTTCCCAATACCCAAGAGTATTTTCCTGGCAAGCCTCCCAGCCCAGAGTTCTCATTTTCTAGCTCTTGGAAGCCAGCTCATAGGATTCTCCCCCACAGGGCTCCTTGGGAAAATAATACTAATAACAGAGCCATCTGTGGAGGGTACCGACAGCTACAAGCACTGCCACACCCAGCTACTTTGGAATCCTCAGTTAAATCCTCCCAGTTAAGCCACAAGAAGTGCTTTTTCAGGTTTTCTTATAAATAAGGAAACTGAGGTTTGGCTTCCAGAGTCAGGTCTCCACCATCCAACCAGGCCCAGTCTACAAGAGCAGGAACAGGGATTTGGAGTCAAGGAGAATGGGCAAAGGGACCTGTGGGGCACCATGGTGGGTGGAGGCTCAGGGGGAGCAGTCACAGACAGGAAGAGGAAAGCCTGGACTGAAGCTGCCTTTAACACCAACACATTTGGCTGGCTAAACTACAGTACCCCTGTCCTTCTGCTCCCCTATTGTGCAGCTGGCTAAGTGAAGCCTCAGCCAGAGGGAGAGAGGAACAGAGAACAATGTTACAGATGAACAGGGACCAAGTTGGAGCTAGCTGTCTCACATCCTGGTCTAACTGAACTGTAGGCTGCAGGTACAGCAAACCCTTTCTGATTCCTTTCCCAAAGCACCCATTGCTTTTGTCCACTCTTGCCTGTGTGCCCCTAGGTGCCAGGCCTTGGGCACTAGCTGTTAAAGATACAGGGTTCCCTGACTGGATTGCCCATTGCTTGCCCGGCACATAGTGTGCACCCGAGTGGCTTCATGAATGAATAAGCAAGTGAACACCAAGATTGTAAGGTGCCTGTGCTGACACACAGTGGGCGCCACACCTTCTCTGAGGGCGTGATGGAACCGACAAGTCCCTGCCTAAGTCTGTAGAGGATACAGCTTGCCATACTGTGAGTGCTGCTGAGCCCATGTTACAGAGGAGGATGCTGAGCCTCACGGGAGGTGGGGTGGCCCAAGCTCTGTGATTAGAAAGAAGTTCTCAGCCATCCTAGGATCTAAAACACATACATTTGTGTGTGTGTGTGTGTGTGTGTGTGTGTGTTATCTTACTGGTGTCTAAACAGGAAAAGGCTCCCTGAGAAAGTCATCACAAAAATCATCACTTCTCCACAGGGCTGTCAGTTTATGATAATTTATTTATCAACATTCCACAGTGTGTGGATCCAAGAACATATCCTTGAGAAGGACCTCAAAGGAGATGCATGCTTGGAGGGGTCAAGAGCACTTTCCAGGCACCAAGTATAGAGCCAGTCAGGAACAGGCAGTGGGCTCCACGTGCTGGGTTGGGCTGGGCCACATGGGCCCTTCCTAGCTTCTCTCCAGGATGGAGCTGCAGGTCTCAGTCGCGCTAGTGTTACTACAGAGTGTCCCTCATTTCCATAAGGGGGAGCCTGTGTGCAGGAGATCCTGCTCCAGCTAGATCAGCCTCGACATCCAGGGACCCGCTCAGGGCAGGACTGGCCATTTGGCTGGCACTAGCAGGTGTCTGCCCTGGGCCCTGCCTGCTGCCTGGGGGGAAGCCACAGCCTGCAAGCAGGCTGTTCCTCTCCTAGTGAGCCACATGGGCAGCCAAGGAAAATAGTGCAGAGGGGCACAAGTCTCTACGTGAAAAGTATGCAGCTTTGAGGGCAAGAAGACTGAGGTTCCCAGTTCCAGCCCGGACAGGCTCCATGACCTTGAACTGGTTACCTTCTGGACCTTGGTTTCCCTATCTGTAAAATGGGAAGCCACATCAACTTTAGGAACATTTACATGGAACAGCAGCTATCGTGCCTGGAGCACAATAAGTGCTTAAAACTAGAAGGGATATTACTACGGTGGCGACTTTCTGGATTATTTATGCAAGTCTTAATTGCCATTCCAACCCTCACACAAATTCCTATCCCTCCATCCCCAGCAGAGCTGTGGTCTTTGGTCTAAATCACTCCACCTCCTTTCCTTCAGCTCCTGTGAGAAAGCAAAGCACGTATTTCCTTGCGCCTCCCCCAGGAGGAGAGCTTGCCACCAGACTTCTTTGCACAAGTGCACAGAGCTGATTTCAGGACAGAGGGGCAGCCTGGTGACACAATTTGCTGCTCCTTTGCTGCTTTCTTGGGACACACGGTTTTGGTTTGATTTGCTTTTAGCCAAATTAGAAATAATATTTCCTTCTTGAATTATTAAAGTAACATGTGCATCATTAAAAAAAAATGGGCATTGCTGAAAAGTTCAAAAATCACCCAGAGATAACCACCACTCACATTTTGTCAGATCCTATCAGATAGGCACAAACCTAGTTACAACAGGAGTATCCTACAGGATGCAGTGTTGGCTATCCTCATTTTCTTGTCTACTTATATGGTTTTCTTTGATTACTGGGTTCAAACCCTTTTACTGTATGAATGTAACACAGTTCATTAATCCCATCCTCTATTGTTGGATTTTTAGGTTATTTCTGCTTTTTTTAAATTTAACTTAAGTTTAGAAAAAAATATAGATTCATCGGAAGTTGAAGAGATAGTGTAGATAGCTTCTGTGGAGCTTCACTCACATTTTTGGGCAGTGGTTTCAACTTATACAGCTCTACTCAACATTAAAATCAGCATAGTGATATTGACTGGCACAGTGTATGTAGATCTGTTTTATTTTATCTCATGTGTACATTTGTGTAACCAGCACCACAATCAAGCTGGTCTGGTGTGATAGCTCAGCGGAATAAGCAAATGCTTAGGCAAGTGCAGGGATGGGGGTTTGATCCCGCCACCACCTGCTGCACCAGCCCCACCCCCAGGCCCGCTGAGCAGGCCATGGAGTTCAGGTGTGATAGCGCATGCCTGTAATCCCTGCACTGGGAAGGCTGATAACGGGGGAATCAACCACTGTGTCTGAGCTGCATGGTAAGACCCTGTACCAAATACATCTAAAAAATAAATAAATGCAGAACTATTTCCTTCTGATACACGGAAGTAAAACTCCCGGCCTGATCTGGATGAGTTTGTGTTCTCTAAAACCAAACAATGAATTTTAGGAACAAACGGAGGTTATGAGCAGAATATATTT
>NDGN011487532.1:0-13380 GCA_002564285.1 Tympanoctomys barrerae
TGGTGCTGGGGGATTGAACCGCAGTCCCTGTGCTCTGCTAAGCTTGTTCCAAGTAGGTGCTTTGGACCACTGAGCCATCTCAGCAGCCCCCTCCTGTTTCTTCTATTGAGACAGAATCTCACTATGTAATTCAGGCTGGCCTTCAGCTCACTATGTAGCTTAGCCTGGCCTCAAACTCAAAGCAGTCTTCCTGCCTCAGCTTCCAAGCTGGGAATACAGGCATGCACCACCATACCCAGACTCAGTCGCTGGTTCAGTGCATCCATGGGCCGGCCAATGTGGCATGTGATGCCAGAGATGGAACCCCGGCCCCTGTGCTTTCCTAAGCAGGCACTTAGTCCACTGAGCTATCTTGCCGGCCCTTAACTTACCATTTCTTAAAAGGAAATAGTAATGACACAGAAAGCTATTATTAAAAATTTATTTACAAGCTTACTTATAACAGCCATGAATGTATTAAGAATGATTTTTTAGTCTCTCACTTTTAGAAGTATGCTGAATTAATATTCTAAGTAGTATTTTGAGTTACGAGATAGATGTTAAAGAAGTGTAAGTATCTTCAGTATCCTGAATTTAAAAATGCAGTATGCCTGCTTGTGGTTTAAAAAACTGGCCTGGGATAGTACTAAAGAGAAAGCTTTTGTTTTGTTTTTAACTGGAAATTCAATGAAGTAGAACTTTTTTGGGGCATATTCTTCCTTATTCAGGATTTATTGTGTTATATTAGTGAGCTTTTAATAGTCAAACACAAAATTAAACTGAATTAAAAAGTGGCTTAGTGGTTTGGAAAAATGGATTAATTCATGAACAGCACATTAAATTTTTAAGCTGAAGTTTGTAGGTCTTAAGAAGAAATTACTGAACAAATGCACAGGACATCTGTGTGTCAGATGAGGTGCTGCATTGCGCCTGCCTTGCGCAGTGTGCGCTAGTGCGCGGACGCGCTTGGTGGTCCCGTGCAGCGCTACGTGGGCACCAGAGCGCACTCTGCGCAGGAGTGGAATGATGCAGATAAAATGAACTCAGCAAAGTGTGGAAAGGACTAACAAAGAGCAAAAGAATTAATTTTTGGAAGATATCGTCTAGAAGGTTGGAGCCCTAGAATTGTTTTTTTTTTTTTTGTTTTGTTTTTTGTTTTTTTTTCCTTCCTGTATTTAGGAAAGGGTCTACAGGCTCTACTGGGTCTCACTATGTAGATCGGGCTCATAGTGATTCCCCAGTTTTCAGCCTCCCAAGTGCTGGGATTACAGGCATGCGCCACCACGCCCAGTCTCAATCGCTGTCTCAACGCGCCCCGGCGGTAGGGCCAGCACAGCACTCCCAGCATCCACCTGGCCACTGTGGTCTGCTTAAGCAGGCGCTTTAGTCTGCTGAGCTATCAGGCTGGCCCCCTGGAGATTTTGTTTTGTTTTCTTGTGTTTTTTAAATAAAAATAAATGTGAAAACAAATGAAGTATGAGAAGATTAGTGTTTGTTTAGGAATATTTACACAGGAGAATGTTTGAAATTCAGCAGTAACTGATGCTGTAGAGGAGGAGAAAAACCTTACATAGAAGTCATCTCTTGTTTCTTGATTATATTATTATTTGTTTGTTTAAGATAGTCTCATTATGCAGTTCAGGCTGGCCTTCACCTTACTATGTAGCCCTAACTGGTCTTGAATTTGTGATCCTCGGGCTTCAGCCTCCTGAGTCTGGGATTATAGGCTTACACTACTATGTCTGGTTTATACTCTTCTTTAGAGGAGCGCCAAGGAATTATGTGTTCTGTCCTGGGCTATGGACTGGGCATCATCTCTCCATTATCTCAGTCAAGGAAGCCCTGTTTTCCCCTCTCCTGATTATAGGGGACATCTCCTTTTCCTCTCCTTGAGGAACTTGATTTCAGAGTCCTGGCCACACTATGCTGCCTTCCCCAGCAGCTGTGACCACCCACCAGAATCAGTATGAACTGCTTTCTCTCCCGGGGTTTTTATTACTACTTTATTTGTGACTTCTTATTTTTTCTTGTTGTACACATCAATAACAAGGACAGAGTTTACAGAAGCAGTCACTAGGTGCTGCTGACTTTAGAATTGCAGATCTCGCTCGCTCAGGGCAGAAGCTGTGATCTTTTCTCACAACACTATATTTAAATTAGGGCCCCAAATTGGCATTGTTCCTTGAATAAACGACTAAGTTAGTAACTAACCTAAAATGGGTCTAGAAGTTTGTGCCCCGAGTGGGTCAGGCTATTTTAGGGTTTGGCAGCAACGACAGGAAAGACAGCGTATCCTTACTATGGTGTTTGTAAGACTCAGCTCTAACAGCGTAGGCCAGATGTTAACTTAAATGCTGTGACTGCTGAATGGGGCTACTGTGGAGAAGAAACTTTAGATGAGATGAATTTTAACACCTTTCTAAAGTAGCTTTTCAGGGCTGTCCAAATAGCTCAGCGGATTAAAGTGCCTGCAAATTGGTGTAGGGGCCAGGGGTTTGGTCCCCAGGCCTGCTGTGTGGCCCCTGCCCCCGGGCGCTTTGAGATGGCAATTGAAACTGGGCGTGGTTTATCAGTAATCAAGCTGTTGAAGTTTAGATTAAATCTGGCAACATCCTGGTGTTGACATTTATTGGAAGCTGTACTATTTAAAAGAGTAGAAATTAAGTTTTCCTAATAAAAATGAGAATGACCTGACAATTTTTTGCTGAGGTACTAAGGGATAAAGTAAATGTCCTAGTTTTGCTTTAAAAATACATCCTTTAGGGTGTTATGAGATGCTGAGGCTTCCCCTGAATGTGTTGTGTACCTGTGAGTCTTCTCTCATCACCTGTTGCTGGCTTCTCAGTCATCTTAGTTGACCCCAGCCAGTTAAACTTGGTGAGTGTTTTTAACTCCTCAGCTAAGGTCTGTATTTTCCTTCTATGTCTGTACACATAGGAATAGTAGCAGTTGCTTTGCCCAGACCTGCCTTGGCTGCGCCAACTCTTTTCTCCTGTAGCCTGAAGTCCCACCTTCCTCGCGAGCACCCCTTCATGGGAGAGCATTTATATCTTTGTTACTTCTTTTATCTCCTTGTGTACACCTGGAATCTGTCTAAAAAAGTGGGGAATTTCCCGTTCTGTGAACATGTCAGACAATGCTCTCACTGACCAGGAACCTCCCCGCTCTTCTACCAGCTCAGCACAATGTTGGGTCAGTTTTTGTTCTAACTCTTCATAAGACACTTGGACCACAATATGACAGATCATTGTGTTCTGCAAAAAGAATTTTGGCCAACATTGGTTTGCCTTGAGTTTTCCGTCACAGTCTTTGGAAATAATACTGGGTCTGTCTTCTATCTCCTTAATGCTTTTAAAAAAGATGTTACCACAAGCTACAACCCTTTAAGGTGATAAGCATTGTGGCTGGGCTTGTTAATATCAGATGATCTTGTTACACTTTAGAAAATTTGGGACACCATAAACTTTTTTTCTTTTTTTTTTTTTCGTGGTGCCAGGAATCAGACTCAGGACCTTGCACTTGCCAGGCAGGTGCTTATGCCACTGAGCTATATTCCTAGCCCCTTTGTTATACTTTAATATCTAGTTGTCATCTGAAAACTTCATGTGCTCATAGGTGGGACTTTGGGGAGGTGATTGGACTGTGGGGTGTGGTACTCTTCATAGCTAAATGTATTACTGAGAGGTGAGGCCTGAGTGGATTAGGGGGGCACTGTGGGCATGACCTGGAAGGGTCCATCTGCATTCCCCTCCCTTGGTCTCTGCTTCCCACTCCCATGCCAGGAGCTCGTTCCCTGGTCCAAGTTCCTCTGCCATGCAGACCTGGTGCCTGGCCTTGGAGCCAGCCCGTTATGGACTCTGCAGTCTGTGAGCCAAAATAAACCTTTGCTTCCTGTAGTTGTGGCTGTTGGGTATCATGTCTCAGCAGCTAGAAGCTAATTGAGACAGATCCAATGACATAAGTTCAGGTTCTGGATAGTTTCTCGTAGGGATTAGAATTTTCTTTATACTCACAGAGAGCTCTGCAATTGCTTCAGCTGAGCAGAAATTGGAACAGCAGAAGCCCCTTCAGCTACTGTTCTTCAAACTTTGACCTGTTGGGTAGCCTGAATTTCTTTTACAGAATTGGTTTTATTTTGTCAAATTAAACTATGTTTCAGCTTCATAATTTCTGTGGCAGCCAGGCATTTGGAAGGCAGGTTGAGGACAGGGTTCGTTCCCATTGTCGGTAGAAGAGCTGCCTCTGCCCCTGCTGCACCACTCAGCACAGTGCCTAACACAACACCTTGACAGGAGGGTCAGCAAGGGGGCCGTGTCTGACTAGACTGATGTTTCCTTTGGTCCTCGGGCTGGCTTAGGACACTCACCAAGTGTGCTGCTTCCATAAGACCTGCGGGATTCTGACAGAGGTGACTGGAGCCATCAACTCTGTGAGTCTTGGGCTTAGCGTAGCCAAGCTTGGTGTGGACTTGCCCTCCTGGGTCATTTTTGAACCTGGCAGTGTGAACATGAGAAATAGCTTTGGCCACTGTGGATTTCCCGTGACCAGCGTGACCAGCTGTACCTATATGACATCAACTTGGTAACATCAAAAGACCTATTTCTTGGGGACAACCCACTCGGGCTCCCCTTGTGTGTCTCAGACAGTAGCTTTCTTTCCCCAATAAATATATTCTGCCCTTAAAAAACAAACAATAAAACAACAAAAGACATATTTATAACTTTCACATGCTGTAAGAGACTTGGAAGCCAGAATCCCAAAATTCAGGAGAAATAGCACCATGGAGATCGTACCAGGCCCTTTCCAGATCTTTGCCAGCTGAAAAGATGAGCTTCCTTCCCGACCGAGTGGGTGAGGTCTAGAGAAAGGTACTGCTGCCCCAAAGCCATCCCTGTGTCCCCCGCCCCGCCCCATCCTGCCTGCCTGCAGCACTCAATTCCATCTTGTGTGCCTGGTTGAATTTTGATAGGGCTAGAATATGGACTATCACCATCCGTTTTCTTCTGTAAACATGGAAACAAATACATATTTTCTAGTGATCTCCTTTAAAATAGTTCCATAAAATAAACAAACAGTACCAGTGGCCAGGCACACTCACAATTACATGTGCATCTTTATATTTATACACAAACCTGTGTGCACATATCATAGCACGTGTACATGTTTCCGCACACGTGTTTCTCCTGTCTGTATTGATGCTAATTGTAGCGGACTGTGCTAGTTTCCATCATGTGCCTGTGTGTGTTTGCCTGGGAGAAAAGATGGTAGCTTAGACGAAGCTTGTCATTTTCTGTTTCTCATTTCTGTGCTGCTGAGATGGTTATTCCAGGAGCAGGGCTAGTACTAGCTACAAGTACAGCTTTTGCTAAACTTACATTTACATAAATTGTTTAAAAGATTGGAACAAAAAGTTCATAACTGGCTTTTTGTTATAAATACAAAGAAATATGAATTTTTACTTTCTTAACTCTATTATGTTTCAATTTTTTCCTAGTGACCCTGGACCCTGTTCATGTTTAATGTCTCAGTTTGCTTCTCTGTACTGTAAAATAATGAGTTAGATAACTTTATGTCTGAATTCTAGTCTCCTCTTGCGCTACTTTTTTGGCTTTTATGAAAACCTTGATAAATTTGACAGTTAGCAGTTAACTTCATAATTTAATGTATAGAAAGTATTTGACTAGCTTTTTATTTATGAAGGTTTTTTCACTTAATGGAGGTAAACTGAATACTTATAAAAGGGAGTTAGCAATTCCACAGTTTTCTTTCATGAAGTTCAAGTTTTTAAAAATTATGCTCTTATATTTAAGATTAGATGTATCCTCCTGCCTCAACCTCCTGAGTGCTGGGATTACAGGTGTGCACTGCTACACCCACCGTCCAGCTTATATTAAATATATGGGAGAGTCAAGTTTTCTAGTCTTTGTCTTAACGACTTGGTCATGTCTGCATGAAAGTCTAGTTTTAATTACAGACCTAGTAAAGCTTCACCTAATTACATGAATAAAGTACGCAACTCCAATTAAGTTGTAAGTATTAACTTTTAGGGAATATACTTTTAGAACTAAAAAGAAGAAATATTACAAATGTTAACTTTTAGAAAATATGACTCAAGGACTGCAATGAAGAAATATTTTTAAGGAACCTATGAAAGTGTTATAGGCCTCATATATATTATATTATTATCATCACTTGATTCTTCTAACATGGTTTCTTCTTGTGGCTTGGTGAATAACCTCTCATCTGGCTAGTGCTTCCTCAATTTTGAGAGCGTGCTGAGGTGGATTGCTCTCTGGCCCTTGGCAAGTGACATGTGGTTGGTCATCAGTAGTGTCCCAATTAATGCAGTGTTTTTTTACTGAGTTTTTGCAGAATGATAATTCTATACTTGAGGCTTTGTGTTAGGTGTTTTTTCTTGCTGAAGCCTAACTTCCAAGTAATAAGTGATGAGTGTGTATTGCTGATAAGGAAGTGCTGGCATTGTTACCACCAAATTAGGCTGTAGGTCTAACCTACTTTAGTGAAGCAGTACTGTTTTCTAGTTTTTTAGCTTGCTTTCCAAATGACCTATTTTTTAAAAACTGGATATCACTGATTGTAAGTCTCATGTAATTGCTGTAAGATACTTCTGTGTCTTATTACTGAGCTGCTGATCAGCTTCTCTAATGAACTAAAATGGTTAAATCACTTAATTTTATATGATGCAATGTTTAAGGCATAATGATAGGGCCCTACATGTGCAGAACACTACAAAATACATTGAAGTATGACAGGTTTTTGAGTGAAATAAGCCCATGTCTAGAAATTATTTTTATCAATAAGTTGGATTAATCAGGATTTTGTAGTGGGATATATGTTCTTTTTTTGTCGGTAGTGGGGATTGAACCCAGGGTCTTCACATTGAGCTACATTCCAACCTCTTTATAAGAAAATCTCAATTTTGGGATAATTTTACTAAATCTCTTGAGTTGCTCAGGCTGGGCTAGAAATTGGGATTCTTTGGCCCCAGCCTCCCAGAGTGCTGGTATTGTGATGTTTTGATACATGTATCCATCATGGGGTAGAATAGTAAATCAAGCGAGCTATCTAGTCTGTCACCTCATCTGCTGTTGTGTGTGTGTATGTGCATGTGTTGAGAACATTTAAAATCTCGCTTAGCAGCTTTGGGAAGTGCAATACATTATTACTAAGAGTAGCTACCATTCTGAGCAGTAGATCTCTAAAACTAGTTTCTTGCCCAGTGTGGTGGTGCATATATATAATCAGAGCACTTAGGAAGCCCAGGCAGGAGGATTGCTATGAGTTGGGAGCCACCTTGCATTACATAGTGAGTTCAAGACCAGCCTGAACTATGTGGTGATACCCTGTCTCAAACCAAACCACACCACACCACACCACACCACTTCACACCAGAGCATTATATCTCTTTCTGATTGACCCACATCTCCCTTGCTCTGATAACGACCATCCTGCTCTTGTGTCCGTGAGCTGGCTCTTAAGAGTCCACACGTAAGTGAGGTTGTGTGATGTTTGCCTGTGGTTGGCTTATTTCACTTAGCATAGTGTTTTTCAGATGCATTCTTATTGTTGGAAATGCAGTGTCCTTCTTACACTGTGTGCTATTGTGCATGTACCACCTTTTCTTCACCCATTCCACTGTTTGCCATTCTGTTGCTGCAGATACATTTACTGTGTAATCCAGTGGCATGCATATGGACAGGAAAGAGATGTGTGCAAAATGGTGTGTAGCACAATTATTTATAACAAACCCATATTCCAGTGTCTAAATGTTTCTGAATTGAAGTTCATGTGTGTGTGAATAGCTGTAGTTTGTGTATATGCATATATATATTTAGATATGGTGGAATTCTACCATGAGCAATGAAAAGGAATAAATTGCAATAGCAACTAAGAAAATGGGCTGATTTTATAAACATTGAAAAAAGCAGGGCTCAAAAATGCCCATTCAATGATTCTGTGTGTTTAAACTTTATAAACAGATGAGAGAAAGCTGTGGTTAGTGCTCAGAAGGTGGTTGCTTTTGGGTTGTGGTGTGTGAGAGGACCAGGTGCAGCCTGGGTTTGCCGTAACTTGGGTACACATTGTGGCTACAAGGCTGTGTCGGACCTTAGAGGTTCCTGCACTTTTCTGTGCTAGTATTTTGCTGCCTAGTGAATAGAGATTTTTAAAAAGAAATATTAAAAAAAAGGCTCCTTCCAACAAAGATAACAGAATATTATGAGTAATTTTTGATTAAATTTGTTCTTATATTTTATTAAAGGGGGGTGACAGGAGACAAAAGAAGGGGTTGCATTTCCCGTCCGCACGGAGTCTTAAGCTGCATGGTATAACTAGTGCCGTGCAGGGCGTCTCTCTAGTCCTAACTTAAGTGCACCTGTTGAGGCTCAGACACAAGGACGGGCTCTTCTACAGTGTCTCCTTGTGCATAGTGGGAAGTAGTGATGTGGTGTTAGCCCGAGAAGTTTGTAGTTCCCAACAACTGACTGGCATGAAACATCTGCACCCCTAAGAAAGCTTTATTTCTGGGGTTGTTCAGGAACAGTCTTCAGCATAGCACTATTATAAACTTGGTTAAGTTTAAAGAGAAGAACTATGGAATTTTTTTCCCCCCGAGATTATTCATAGATGCTAGTTAAAAATGTTTCTTTGTAACAGTCAAACTCTTTTCTGTGCTTTTAACTTCTGCTGAACTCTTTTTTAACAGGTGGAGAGAGAACTTGTGGCGTGCATGAGCTCATCTGTATTAGAAAAGGTAAGTCAGGCTGCTCTATGGATGTTTAAATACTAAACACTTTTGATGCATAATAAGTCTTAGTGAGATGGCAGATAATTTGGATTTATAAGACATAAAGTTTAGTCATGTATATTTGTTATATATATAATACAGTTAAGTGTACCTAAAGTATATGCTGTTTTTCTCGTGTGGCTCTTGAGAGTTGTCACTTTCTATGTAGTTCTGCTGGCCTGATAAAGCCTGGTTGCTAGCATATTGATTCTTAGGCATGGTGAAGAGGCAAAGAATGGAGGGTTTGATTTCTGTTCCCTTTCAGACTCTGACATCTGAGTGCATGCTGCTCTCCCATTGCCTTCTGTTCTGTTACTGTACCCCATCAGAGAGATGTGAGGAGGTGGTTGAAATTCAGATCGGGAGCATATCCAAAGACAACAGCGTCCTATGACACCAACAGCTGTCTATGCTTCCTTAGAAGGAGCCACCTGCCGTCTTGGGTGGCTCACCAAGGTGGCCTCAGGAAAGGTAATTCAGTCACTAGGTGGGAGGCAAGGAATCAGGTGTGAGCATCATGAGGACCTTGGGTTCCCAGTGCTCCTCCGAAGCAGTCATCAATCTGTGGAATGGTGTGGAGAGAGGGACAGACCTGGGCGGGGCTCAGTGGAAGGAGGCCTTGCACTTTACTGTCCTTTTCTTTCTACACTCGAGTGCTTTCTTTTGCTTGTGTCTCTTGCAAACTCACCTGGTCCTCCTGAGTCTGGCCAGCCAGCCACCTCCCTGCCTTCATGTCTCCCTGAGGAGCTTTGGAGCAGTGTTTGGGTGCATGAGTGTGTGTGGCGCAGAGGAAAGCCAGCCCATTTTCTCTGCGTCCTTGACGGCTTGGAAAAACTTTAGTTTCTTCAGAGTTGAAATTTTTAAAAAAGTTTTTTGTAGGTCAATTTATGTGACTGTTATTGACATGGCATGGAGATTTATCTGTGTGTTGCTGCTTACAATTACTATTCATTTAAAAAATCCCCTTCTTTTATTACCATAGCTTCTCTCTGTTACCTTGGAGGAGGAAACTGAAGTCAGTTCTTTCTCCAATGTGTGCATCTTAGCTAAAATGGGGGCGGGGGAGGAATAGATTCATGTGTTGCTTTTTGTATGTCAAGATTCTAGTCTTGTACTGTTGGTATTTTAGTCCAGAATTACTAAAAATACCTTAAATAATGTTGTAGTTATTATATTGTCCTGCTGAAATCTTATTCGATAGGGCAGCAAATATTCTGTGAATGAGTGGGAACTGAGGGCTATTAAAGCAGTGGCCATGTAGAGAATTGAGCTAAGAACAGAGACAGCGGGGAGGAAGGAAAGTAAAGCTTCAGAGGGTCTTTTGTGTCTGAAGTGGGAGCAGAAAGCTGCAGCAGAGAAGGCGGGATTTGGTGTAGGCGAAGAGCTGAATCTGTCTTCTCACTAGGAGTCTTCCTGTTCACCATTGCAGTCTGAACTGTATAGCTGAGAGTTCACAGTATGCTTTCCCTTCTTCCATTTTTCTGTATAACTTTAATTCTCTGATTAATTGTTTAAAAAAATGTACTCACATGGTGTTATAAAAAAGTGTCAGAGTCCCTCTGTATGTCTGTTTCTACAGCATTTAGGAAAGTGTCCTGTTCTTGTAGGTGTTTCATAAGAATTTGAATATTTCCACAGTTAAGGCTGAGAGCTAAAGCTGTGGGATCTTAAGCCAGACTTTCCTGGAGTAGATAGTGTGAAGGTGATCTAAAGTAATTATAATGAGTGGCAGTAGTTCTGAAAAAGCAATATCTATACCATATTTAATTTTTTTTTTTTTTTTTTTTTTTTACCTGTTTGATTCTTTTCTGTCTCTTTTGCTGGCTTCTTTCCTTTGTCACACCTGCAAATATGGAATGGACTAGAGTTTGGTCTCAGCTTTCTTTGTTTTTCTAATCTTTCCCTCCTAGTTGATTTTACCTAGTTTTGTTGTTTTAAATGCCAGGAACTTATAAATTTAGCCCTGGGCTGTCTTTGAGCTGTCATGCTTTTAGCAAACTACTCACTTGATACCCTATCTGGGTGTTCATCAGAACAAGGCTTCACAGGTCTGAAGTATAAGGCGTGGCTTTTCCTGCTAGAGCTTCTACTTCCTCTGTCTACCCCTTCTCAGCTGGTAGCATTGTTTACCCAGTTGCTGAAGTCCTGTCTGAGGAATCTTCATATTTGTGCACACCTGTGATCCCAGTGCTGGGGGGGCTGAAAACAGGAGGATCACTATGAGTCCAAGCTGCATAGTGAGACCCTGTACCAAATACATTTAAAAAAAAAAAACTTCATATCATATTTTCTTACCTCCTGAATTGATCCACAAGTTCTGTCAGTTTTACTTGCAAAAATATATATTTTAATGCATCTGTTTTCCTGGTCTTGCAGCTGTCATTGTAGTCTGGGGCCCTATTTTCTTTTGCTCAGGCTATGGTAACAGTTTTCTAACTGGTGTTCTTATTCCCATGCTCATCTTCCTATAATCAGTATTAGTAATTTAGAAAAATGTAAATCAGCCATTTTGTTTTGCTAGGTGGAACTGTGGGTCCTCATTAAACCTATAGTAAAATCAGGGTACCTCACGGTGACCAGTAGTCTTATGTGATTCCATCAATTCAGAGTCCAGAATGTCATTTGGTGGGCCAGGGATATATAGCTCAGAGGCATAAGCACCTACCTGGCAGGCGCAAGGTCCTGAGTTCGATCCCAGGTACAAAACCTGAACCAAACCAAACCAAACCAAAGTCTCACACTGCTAGTTACCATCCCAGGCCTGTATACTGCCACTCAGCAGGGCACCTTTACACTTGATCTTAGCCAGAAGACTGAGAAGCCCCCAGTGGGGCACCCTTGACACAGTGTCATCTAAATATCATCTAATATCATCAGCTCAGAAGTCAGCGCTAAATCTTCAGCGCGTTTCAGTGAGACATCCTGATCAGCTCTCCCTTTCATCTTTGGATCTGAAGCTAGAAACCAAGTTAACTGCTCTCCCAGTGCAGCGCGGGACAGGTGTAGCACCGAATTCCAGCATTGCCAACAAGAAAGGGAGGACATGCAAGGATAGAGGACCCCAGCGAGAGGCAGATCGGTTAGGTTTTAGGACTCGGGAATAGTATTCTGTGGTGTTTGGCTCTGAGGTTCCCCCTTCACAGTGTGAGACTCTGCCCTCAGAGTCAGACTGTTAGGATATCTGTTAGCAAAGACGAAAGACAGCAAGTGTTGGGGAAAACAGGAGAAAAACAAGCCCTCGCATGTTGTTGTTAGCAGTATAAATTGATTAGCCATTATGAAAAACAGAGTTTCTTTGTTTATTTTATTTTATTTTTAGAGAAGAGTCTACAGGGTGCTCAGGGTCTGACTACTAGATCGGATTCATAGTAATCTGCTTGTTTACAGCCTCCCAAGAGCTGGGATTACAGGTGTGTACCACCACGCCCAGTCTTCATTACCATCTCAGCACACCCTGGGGGCAGGGCCAGCATGACAGGCTTGGGGATTGAACCCCAGGCCCCTGTGCCTGCTTGCAAGTGCTTTAATCCACTGAGCTATTTGGGTCGCCCCAGTAGAGAGTTTCTTAAAAAAAATTGTAACTAGAAATAATGTATGATGTAGTAATTCCTCTGTGGTAGTATAACCAAAGGAAGTAGAGCCAGTATGTGGAAGACGTATGGCAGGCCCATGCTCATCATTCACAATCACCAAGATGCGGGCGGGCTTAGCAGGAAACTGTGGTGTCTGTGCACAGTGGAGTCCTGTTCTGACTTTATGGAGGAGCAGGTCCTGGGTGTGGTGGTGCATGCCTGGAATCCCAGTACTTGGGGAGCTGAGGCAGGAGGATTCCAAATTTGAAGCTAGCCTGGGCAACAAACCGTTAGAATACAAGGGCTGGGGATGTAGCTCAAATGTAGAGCTCTTGCCTCCATGTGTGAGGTCTAGATTCAGTTCCCAGTAGTGGAAAAGTAAAACAAGAAAGTGATCCTGTCATCGGCAGGAACATGGACACATCTGGAAGAAATTTAAAGTGAAATAAATCAGACAAAAAAAGATAAATACTACGTGTTCTCACTTATGTGTAAAATCTAAACCAAAAAACCCAAACATGGGAGTATAACATGGAATGGTAGTTACGGGGGAGGGGTTTGGGAAGATATTGGCCAAAGAATACAAAATTTCAATTAATAAGAATAAACTCAAGAGATCTATAATTTACAATAATGTATTATATTCTTGAAAATCACAGGGTAGACTTCGTTCTCATCACAAAAAATAAGTATGTGAAGTAATACATAGATTAATTGCTTTGATGCAGAATTCTACAACGTAATACATATTTCAAAACATGCTAGACTCTCTACGATTTTAGCAGACACACATAGGTTGAAAGGAAAGTTAAGGTCCAAAATATGTAAATGTGACTTCTGCCACTTCTTGCTTTATTACGAGATGCATATGAGGTACTACTGTTAAGTGCTGTGTGAAGGCCCTGGTTGTGGAGTTGACCTTCCAAGGAGGGAGAGGCCCATGCTGGAGTAGTTCAGTGGCCACATACCTTGTGAGTGGGGCAGTGGTGAAGTGTGGAAAAGAGTCGGGCAGGGGAGGAAGTA
>NDGN011487546.1:0-17062 GCA_002564285.1 Tympanoctomys barrerae
GTCTTCGTCTTCGTCTTCGTCTTCGTCGTCGTCGTCGTCGTCGTCGTCGTCTTCTTCTTCTTCGTAGTCTTCTTCTTCTTCGTCTTCTTCTTCCCCTTCTCTTCCCCTTCCCCTTCCCCTTCTCCTTCTCCTTCTCCTTCTCCCTCCCTCCCTTCCTCCTTCTCCTCCTCCTCCTTCTTCTCCTTCTCCTTCTCCCTCCTCCTCTTCCTCCTCCTCCTCCTCCTTCTTCTTCTCCTTCTCCTTCTCCCTCCTCCTCCTCCTTCTTCTTCTTCCTCTTCTTCTTCTTCCTCTTCCTCCTCTTCTTCCCCTCCCTCCTCCTCCTAATCCTCTTCCCCTTCCCCTTCCCCTTCCCCTTCTCCTTCTCCTTCACCTTCTCCTTCTCCTTCTCCATCTCCTTTCCTTCTCCTTCTCTTGAACACAGACCTTTGTGCTTGCCAGGGTAGTGCTTATTGTACTGAGCCATCTCCCCAGCCCCAAAGGATTTCTTCTTTTGGACTAGTTTTTCCACTACCCTTTTTTTACATTCTCCCAAAAGTCTCAAGACATGACAAAATACAAACAATTGTTTATCCAGAGTGTAACAACTAATTGTCAGTGGAATCCTTGTTCCCAATTGAAATTTCTAAGCCTGGTCTTTACTTTCTCCATTTCAGTTAGAATTCGGGTCTTCTGAGATTTATCTGATCAGAATCACCCACAGACTCTGGTAGGAGGATTTAAGGCATTGTCCAGTGTGCTTCTCAAACTTTTCCAAATACCTCTCAAGCCATTCTTAAATACTTTTACATCACATGTCAGCTTTAGTCCCAGGAATGACCTCACAGTTGGAATTAATTTTCTACATTGTTTTTTCCATCAGTAGGATACAGTATGTAACACCTACCACTTAAAGTAGAATTTCAGTTTAGTTCTTTGTTCAGGGATTCAGTCCATGTTCACAAAGTTTCCAAAGCAAAAATATGGCAGAAGCACATGGTGGAGCAGAGCTGCTCAGCTTGTAGTGGTGAGAAAGTAGAGGAGGAGAAGAGTTCTGGAGAAAATAATGGCGTGAGGATGATAGTATAATACCCAAGGACACAGTTCCATGTTCTACCCAGCTACTTTCAGAAGTAGGCTTTCAGAGGCCGGGGAGATGGCTCAGTAGATTAAGCGCTTGCCTGATAAGTGCAAGGGCCTGAGTTCAATACCTGGTTCCACAAAAACAAAAACAAACAAACAAAAAACATAAGTAGGCTTTCTTAACATGCTAGAGATTTCTAATCCAATATTGTTGACATTCATGATTAACACACACAATTGTCTCCATTTTTAAAAAAGGAAAAATATTTGATTTATATTATATTTACCTGAAATTACAGCCTCATACTTATCCATCTTTCATTATCATCATTCTCAAGTGAGTTATTATACACCATCATTATTATCTACATCCTGGTATAAACTCAAAATATTGAGTCATTCTAATCAGATTTCTACCTCCTCCTTCCATGAAAAGTTGATCAATGTTAATTCAATGGTAATTGCTATCTCCAAAAAAGCAAGACCATTGTCATTACTTTATCTAATATTTAGAGATTTATATTCTCCAGTGATCACATCCAATCCAATATATTCAAAGATATTTGTAATTACAATTCATTTTTCTTCTCCTTGAAAAATATTACTTGGCTTATTAACTGAGTTATTAGTCACTGTTCCAAGCTGCAACATGGGTATCATCTTTTAAAAATTAGTTAACATATAAAAATTGATTGTACATATATATCATACATGATTTTTAAAAATTAATATAAAAATGTTTCATGCTACTGAAAAGTAAATTAAAATTTTCAATACAGCCTGCCAAAACCAGACAGACATATCAAAAAAAGCCTGCAATGGGACATTTCTTCTTTTGTGTAACCCATGCTTGTCTAAATAATGGCCTTGCTATGTAATTTGAGATGCTTCAACCCCCTGAGCACCCATGATGTTACCTAACCCTCCAATCACAATGTGTCAAATCTGCCTTTGTACCTTCCCACTTTCCCTTCCTATAAAAGTTCCAAAACCCTACTTGGTAGGGTACTGACTTTGGGAGTGATCGCAGTCAAACACACCAGTATAAACAAACTGCCCCCTAAACCTTCTCAATTCTGTCTCTTTCCATGTTTGGTCTGTTTTATGCAACATTTCTTGGTTCCCTGACTGCAAAGATCATGCTAACTGCTTAGGTTACTGGTGGAGGCCTGTTGGCTAAAGCAGAGATCTCTCCTAGCTCCCTGATCGGATGGTGAGCTCTCTGCTCTTCTTTGAGTTTTCTAGGAAGCTTTGACTGGATGGCCCAGCTCAGTGCCAGCGGTCCTTGTCAGACCCAAAAGATGGAAAAAGGATATAGTGGGGGGCACCCCAATCTATCAGTCAGTCCTGCTCAGTTCCAAGCAGAAGGGGAGCCTGATAATCTCTTCTGAGGTGTTAGTTTAGGATACCCACAAGGGAAGCAGGTTGGAATGTTTAAACTCTGAGTGCTTCCTGAATGATTGTGTGAATGTCTATAACAGATGGCAAAATCAGTAGGTTATTCCTTCTGTGTTCCTTGGATAAAGGCCAACTTCAAGACTTCAAAGCTATGGAACACAAATGGATCAGATTTCTAAGGTTATGTAGTCACATCTAAGTGACTCAAAGACAATTCAATTTCTGTAATGGGTTCCGACTTTGGATGGGATTTATAAGTATATGCTTATTGTCCAGACTAACCTATTTCCCTCAAGTGGAGTGGCCTCAGCTGTTGAGCTGTGGTTCCTCACTTGAGGAACACCCACCCTTTGTCTGTTGCATCATCTTTCAAGAGTGTGCTGCCGACAACTTAGGGAGATTGAATGGGTGAAATTCAGAGTAAACTTTCAGCCCTTGACTGTATGCTGAAAAGCTTCAAAAGAGGATTTCTTGATGACTGTGGAATATAAATGAAACCTCAGAGGCTCCAAATGTATTGTAAAATTGACTGGTCAAACTTGTGCCAAGATTGGCTACCCAAGAAAAGTCTCAATGTTGAGATCATTTAGCAATTCTGGAATGGAATAATAGCCCCCAAGAATGGGAATTTTGACCAGTTCCTTTGTACAGATTCCTAGCTTAACCTGAGTCAAAGTCTTTCATCTTGGCTCTGCACCTGAGATGACAAAGGGACCATCCTGGTGATTGAAACAAATTCCCAATACTGCTTATGACCGTCACAGGCCTACCTCAAAACAGAGAAGCTTTATCTCATCTACCTGAAGACCCTGAGTCCTATCTTCTACCTCCTTAAAATTATAGGCACCAAGCTTACCACAAGACTTGGTGCCTCCACAGCTAATCCAAGTGCCACCACATACAGTGCTACTGAAGCTGGCACCACTGCCACAACCAGAGCTGCCACTGGCATGGTCAGAACTGCCTCCATCACAACCAAAACTGCTACTGCCAACTCCACCCACCTCCATGACTTACAGCATACTGATGTCACCTCTTTCAAGTGCCTCAGAACCCATATCCATTTTTGCCTGCTCCATTTGTGCTCTGTAGTGGCCCCTATACTCCATGAGCCACTCCTGATTCCAGTAGACCTATGCTGCCTACCCAAGTGTCTGCTCTGGAATTTCTTGCTTTTTTTTTTTTGAGGCCTGCATCTAGCACACTTCCCACTTACTGCCCAGCCTATGCTGTCCCTGGCTACTTAGTGCCTCTGGCTATCTCAGCCTCCAAAGTTCCACTGCCAAAATCCACTAAATGGATTTGGTAATGGAATCTCAGACTGATTCCTTACCAGGTGCTGTCAATATGGACAGAAGCAATGAGAGTCCTTTATCAGCCATCATCTCTGTTCTGCTATTCAGCTTGAACCTCTAGTTCATTTCCAGCTGCTTCTTCATGTCTATCCGAGAGCACAGGGAAGTGCAAAAAACCAACTGCCCTTGATGTACTATCAGCCATTTAGCTCCACTGACCTCCTGAATTGGAAATACCACAACCACCCCCACTCAGAGAAGCCCTAAGATATGAGTGACCTTACATCAGTCTTCCAGACCCACCCTCCAACACGGGATGAGTCTCAGCAGCTCCTTTTGACCCTGTTTAATACTGAAGAATGGTGCTGCATTCTAGACATGGTCCAACCAAGGATGAAATCAGAAGTTCCCAACACTGTGGTTGATCCTGATGTTTGGGTGAGCATTGTTCTACCCCATGAACATTCAAATTGAGACTACAACATGGCAGAAGACCATGAGGCCTTAGATCAGTATGGCATAGCCCTCCTTGTGGGGCTCAAAAGTGAAAACAAAAGGCCAACAAAAATGTTGAAGATTACAGAAATTATTCAAAAACCCAATGTAAGGCCAGCCAAATTCTGTGAGATGCTATGAAGCTTACCAGGTCTACACACCCTTTAATACAGAGGTGTCTCAGTATCAGTAGATGGTCAATGTTGCGGGTTTTGCACGGTCAGCCTCTGACATTAGACGAAAACTCCACCCAGTTTGTTCAGAATGCTCAAATTGTTTTTGCAAACTGACTGAAATGGAGAAAGAACAATGAAGAGAGGCAGATTGCAAAACCCAGCAGAAAGTTGTTCTCCTGGCTGCAATGTTAGGGAAGTCTGTTCCTGAAATTTCTCAACAATGCTAGTCCCACCACAGTAACTGGTACAAGGCGGCCCTACAGCATTATAACTGAACACTGGTGGAAGACCTTTATGTCCTGGCATGCTAACCAATGTGCTCACTGCAGACAGTTTGGACTCTAGAAGGATAAATGACTCCTTGGGCTACAGGATATGAAGTAAACTGATTTTCTGAAGTGACCCTAGCCTGAGCTACTTCTCTTGCTCTTTGATGACAGTGAATAGGACAGACTGGGCTCATTAAGAGTGTGCCCCTGGGAGCCTATCATCATAGCCAGAATCAAGGAAAACCTATGATATTCATGGTGGACAGGAGGGCAGAGTATTCAGTTGTAACTCAACCTTATGCTCTTTGAAGCTTTCAAATTTGGATACCAAGTATCTCCCAGAAGGCCAAGCCTCTACTGGTTATGCTAACAGGAGAAGAAAATGAAAAAGAGCTGTTAAACTGTACTAAAGACCAGACTAAATTCTTTCAGACCATAAAATGAGTGTTTTCAGATGCCCCAACACTAGGAATTCCCAATGTGACTAGATCTTCTAACCTTTTTGTTGATGAGCAGAAGCATGTGTCTCAGAGGGTCTGGCCATTGGGAAGGATCTAGTGGATATTTGTCAAGGAATCTGGACTCAGTGGCCAACAGCTGACCTCCGTGCCTGACAGCACTGGCAGCTACCATTCTCCTGATCAAAGAGTCTGAAAAACTGACTCTGGGACAAAACTTAACAGTCCAGGTCCCACATGCTCTTCTACGGCTACACAAAAGTTGGAAACATTATTGACTCTCAAACAGCCATGTCACTCAGTATTGAGGGCTACTCTGTGGAAATCCCTGGCTTACTTTTCAGTTGGTCATACCCATAAACTCATCCACCTTCCTGTACACTGAGCTTGGCCCCCCAGACCACGTTTCTCTTATGTTGACTGCTGAGGTGTTTGCTACTCCACCAGATCTGCAGATGGAACCCTTGTCATATGCTTTGTATACCATTTACAGATAGGAGTAGTTCAGGCAAAGATGAGAAATATCAGGTCGGTTATGCAGTTGTCACTATGGAAGAAGTCCTTCTAGATGGTCCCCCTCTCCAAAACTGGTCTGCTCAATGGGCTGAACTGTGGGCCTTAGTAACCCTTTCACCTGGGCAAAGGTAAAAAAGGTAAATGTCTACACTGACTGGAAAAATGCTTTTGCCACTGTTCGTGTCCACAGAATGCTTTATGAGAAGTGTGGACTTCTCACGGCAGAAAAAAGAAAAAAAATAAAAACAAGAATGAAATTTCTCAAGTCCTAACTGCAATTTGCAAATCTAAGAAGGTCACCATTGTCCATTGTAAAGGGCACCAAAAAGTAAAAGATACAGTCATTTGTGGCAATCATGAAACACATGAAGCTGCCAAATGGCAGCAGAAGGTTCCACTTGGGAAACAAATGATTTAGTATGGAATCTGGAAACTCAACGTGAAATACTCCATAAAATTGGCCTCAGTGTCTTCACTGGGCCCCTCAGTTACACCAAGGAAGAAATTAAATGGACACAACAAGAAGGGGCCTACATAGAAACAAATAGTGCTTGGACTTTACCAGGTGATCAAGTGATAATTCCACTGAATTTAGCCTATGCCTGCCTCAAACATCACCATGATATCACCCATGGGGAGAAAACTGCCATGAATCAGCTTCTAAGCTGCTCCTATTATATTCCAAAGTTATCCTCAATCTGTGCTTCTATTAGTGAAAGATGTCAAATCTGTGCAAGGACTGAACCCACATCTAGACCTGAATGCCCATCTGGTATCAAACACACTGGAATTTCCAATTTTGAAAATCTAAAAATAGAGTTTATAAGCTATGTAGGGGTTACAACTATCTCCCAGTTCTTCCCTGTACTTATTCTTGGTAATGAGAGGCATTTTCCAGTAGAACAGAAAAAAGGCCCTGAATTCTTGAGAGCATTACTAATAGAGATTATTCATAGTTATAGACTTACTCTAATGATAGGCAGTGATAATGGGCTTGTATTTGTGGTGGAAATAACTCAGAATCTGACCACAAAATTAAAAATGAGATGGAGCCTACATACAATGTATGGGCCACCAACTTTGGGAAAGGTTGCAAGAATGAACAGGATTTTAAAGACAACGTTAACTAAGTATCACCAAAAAACCTAAGTACCAAGACCAGATTTGCTCCCTATCATCTTTAAGATCCAAAGATCACCAGGAACCACAGGATATACACCCTTTGATGGCTTTTATGGGTGCCCCCTCCTATAATTAGGGGTCTCCAAGGAGACCTACATCAACTAGGTAACGTATCTTTGCAGGAACAACTTAAACAGCTAGGAAAACTTTTTCTCAAATGCACAAAGATATAGCTGAAAGGGCAGTGATCTCCATAGGCTCCCCTCTACACACTTTCAACCCAGGAGACCTAGTGCAGGTAAAAGATTAGGTAAAGGATCCCTTACAGTCCACCTGGAGGGGCCCTTACTTAGTTATTTTCACCACTTCCACAGTGATAAGGTTTCTTAGAACCAGCTGGGGATCAAGAAAGCTCATGAAGACAATTGTTGGAAAGCCCATCTGAATGAGTCAACTTCCTTGAATATAATCCTGAGCAGATAACTCACTTAAAGCCCTGCTCCCATCACTCCAGAAGCTGATGAGTCTATTCACAGCTGACACTGGAAAGACACCACACACTGGAGCCTCTGTCCTGACTGATTGATATCTGCTTCCCAGTTTGGTTTCTACTCCCTCTCCTCTTGTTAACCTTAGTGGTTGTCCTAGCGTGTTGGGTAGTGTCCCCAGTTGGGAAGTCTCCCATAAGGACACTTTCATTCTCTTTTATGCTGGTATGAAAATTAGGCTGTGTACTCTGCCCTGCCTCTCTTAAGGTTATGGTGTCTACCACTTCTAATCTGCATCTGCTCCTATTCAACTTGCTTGGCCAATGTGCTTGCCATGCAAACTCAGAGCACTGGGAGTTTTAGATCCAATTAGCTGGTACTATAAATATTTTTAACAGAATCAGATGGGACCCCTCTCAGGTCCCTGTGTATCTAACTTTGATTCCTGCCCCAACATAACCAACTTCCTTTTCCTGGGGAAATAGATTGGGACTTAGATTGGAAACATGACTGATAACAAATACCTTTGCCTGGGTTGTGAACAAAGCCATGAAAGCCATTCACTAGAGGTTACTATAATGGGATAAAAGGTTACTGCTGACATACTTGGGCTGGTTCAAACTTCAATTATTCTGAGTGCAGAACATACTGTTGGCTCACCTCTTTTACTACAAAACAAACTATGAGCCTCCAAATGATCCTCAGGTGCAATACCACCTATACAGCCTTAAATACTAACATTTCTGAAATGATTTCTTCTAATTAACTAAAAGTGACTGAAATTAAAGGGAAGTCAAAATTTTTAAATAAATTCTGCCAAGAATGTCTTCAGAAATAAGATGTTAGGAAAAGCATGATAAGAAGCCGTTTCACCGTTTGTGTCACCCATGATTGTTTAACTAATGGCCTTGCAATGCAACTTGAGATATTAAAAGTCCCTTAGAAACCCATGATGTCATTCAAACCTCCAATCACAATGCACCAAATCTGCCTTTGTACCTCCCACTTTCCCTTCCTATGAAAGTCCCAAAGCCCTATTTGGCAGGGTTCTGACTCTTTGAGAGCGATCCCAGTCAAGTCCACTGATGTAAATAAGCTTTCCTCTAATCCTTCTCAGTGTTGTTTCTTTCCCTGTCTAGTCTGTTTCGGCCTGCTTTTCAGACAGTATTCTTTAGAACATAGGGATTGGGTGACTACTGAGAGGAAAGCTTACAATAGATTAATAGAGAAAAGTTATTTGGCCATAATAAGTGACACATGTTATTACCTTAGTTTATAATGATAATGGACATTGAAATAAGTTGAAATAAATTTGTTTGGTGAGAGAATTACTACGTTTCAGAAAAAGGTAAAAATATATAATATCTGCTGTAATAATTTTATCACTTTTTCCTCCAGGATTTAAATAAATTTCTGTAGAAAATTGAAAAGTCGGACTTAATATATTTTGAATACTTGAATGGATAGATGGGTCAATGAGTACATGCATGGATGCATCAGAGAACTAGGCTCATTTGACTAAGGAGATCCTGTGCAATTTTTCCACTAATGATGTGTTGATTTAAGCATCTATGGTGCTAAGCACATGCACACACACATACAGATTTGTTTGCTAAACATTTTTGCAGATAATCATTATGACAACTTAGCATAATTTTAAGGATGTTCTGTTGTCTTTTTAAAAAAAATTTGTTTGGCACAGTGTCTCACTACATAGCTTGGACTAGTAGTGATCCTCCTGCCTCAGCCTCCCCAGTACTGGAATTACAGGCATGCCACCATGTCCCATTTTGTTGGCTGGCACAGTGCACCTGGGGTTCCAAGGGTTGGGTTGGCATGACATACAGAACTGAGGATCAAGCCTGGGTCCTTGTGCTCTCCAGGCAGGTGGTTAGACAGCTGAGCTATTTCCCCAGCAAATTTTCTGTTTTCAAATAAAAGTCCTTGGAAAAAAATTGTAAATTATTAAGGAAACAATAAAAATTGAAACATTTTCAATAAAAATTTCATGTTTACTCACTAAAAATACAGGTAAATTCTCTTTAGATAAATGACCAAGGTATTTGTAAGTTGATTTTTACTTTTAAATGGTTTTACTTGTCATAGGTTCTTTTCTTAAAAGTCGTGAAAAGTTCAGTACAGCTATGCAGTCATTTATACCTTAGCTAATTTCTTTATGTAGATATTGTTAAGATTTCTCAATTTTTCTTCCACAAACTATATAATTTCTTTAGTCCGATTTTTGCTTTAATATTGTGGAAATTAAAATGATGTATTTGAAAATATAGTTTTCATTTTCATAAAATACAAATTAGCTTAAACTCTTGAAAGCACTTCAGAGGGAATAGCTAAAGTAAATGTTATTTCCCTGCTCATCATTCACGCAACAATAGGCTGCATCTAGTATTATATATTTTTAACAATGTTTGTTTACCTCACTGCCTATGTCTGCTGATTTACTAATGATCTCATTTTCCTCTACTATGATTTAGTTGCTCTCATACATGTGAAATACCAATGTAGGCATGAAAGATGGGAGGAGAAAAAAAGATATTTTAAGTCAGTATTCAGCATTGGTGACAAGAGGGCTACATTTAGTGTTGGTGTGATTTTGGAAAAAGAGAGAAGGGATATATATATATATATATATATATATATATATATTCATATATACATTCATTACTAACCAGCAGTGGGATGCAGGACAGCAGCAATCTGTGAGCCCACTGCAAGCAGGTGTGGAGCTCTCCCGGAACATTTGAGAACTTTGGTAGACTCTTGGCAGCCTGCAGGACTCTGATAAGTTCTGACCTTCCTTAGCCCTCAGCATGCAGATGTGGAGCTTCTGCTGGAACTGTTCCAAACTTTTAAGAGCTTAGGAGGACTTAGTAGCCTTTAGGACACAGGAGAGCTGCCATCTGTGGGCCCAGTGGAAGCAGGTGCAGAGCTTTCCTGGTGCCATTTAAGAACTTTGGCAGACTCCAGGTAACCTGTGGGACTCTATCTGGATGATTGCCGGGAGTTTCAAAAATGTCAAAACATAGAAGCAAAAGACAATCTCAGTCCTCTAGCTCACCCAGAACAAATCCAGGAGACAAAGATGTATAAAAACTTGGAAATCACACAACTAAAATCTCTGAAATGATAGCAACTGAAGTAAACAAACAAGACCATCAGGCTATACAATAAATAAGATCAGAAATAATCTCTCACTTCGAAAAAGAAATAACACTAATCATGAAAGAATTGCTCAGCACAGCTAGAGAAGACATAGATTTAAAAAATGCAGCAGAATGGAAAAATGATGAAAACATTAAATGATTAATGCAAGAAAGAATTAGAGTGCATGAATCAGATTCAAACAGATATCCAAGAAATGAAAAACTCCACTGAAATCTGGGAAAACTGCTTGAATGAAACTGAAGATAAACTTTCAGACCTCCAAGACAGTGGTGCAGCTAGTGAATGTAAAAGGAAATATCTCTTAAAACTAACAAAGAACCAGGAAATAACAATTCAGCAGCTACAAGATTGTGCAAAGAAAAATAATATAAGAATAATAGGTGTCAATTTTGCAGCAGGAGACAGCACAAATAGCATAGAAAGACTATTTGTACAAGTACTAGTGGAAAATTTCCTAAACATGAGAAAAAAAAAACCCTGATATACTGATAATTGAGGCATATTGAATTCCATACAGCTAAAATCACAATAAATCTACACCTAGACACACAATAATCAAGATCTCAGAAATTCAGCAAAAGAGTAGAATATTAAAAGATGCTAGAGAGAAGAAACAGATCACCTACAATGGAAAGCACATCAGAATCGCTGCAGATTTCTCAACACAAACTATCAAATCAAGAAGAGCTTAGAGTGAAATGTTTCAGGTCTTGAAAGCAAAGAACTTCTAACGTAGATTGATGTACCCTGAAAAACTGTCCATGAAATTCAATGGCAAAATAAGATCTTTCCACGACAAAGAACAATTGAAGGAATTCATGACCACATAACCAACACTGAAAAGAGTAATGACTGATATTCTAAAAAGAGACAGATGTGATCACAGCTTCAAGAAGAAAAGAACAGAACCACTGCACAGAGCAAATAATTAAAAACGGGAACAGGGAACCTGTAGCAATAAAATAACACGACATAGGTAAGCCAAAATGTGTCAGTTATAACCATCAACGTAAATGGCTTCAATTCACCAATCAAAAGAAACAGACCAGAGGGTGGGTTAAGAAACAAAATCCAACAATATGATACATAGAAGAAACACATTTATCCTTCTAGAGAGGGAGCTGGGGAAAGAGATTTTTCTGTGTGTGTAAACAGGATGGTTTAGACAACTGTACTGTGCATTCCTGCTGGTCTATGGAAACTAGCAGTTTATGCTTTAAATTCTTTTATCTCCTTTATTCAATTGTTTGTACATTTTCTCTTTTTATTTGCTTATACATTTGTTTCTTTTTTTCTTTCTTCTTCAATTGTACATGCATATATTTGGTAATATGAATAACTGGTTGAAAGACAATACTATGTATTATAACAAATACTGTGAAATTCATAGTATTTTGCTAAGTGAAATTCTGCATCACTTGTATTTTTTTGTTTTAATTCTAATTTTACTCTCTTTAAAAAAATAAAAACACACATGTAACTCAAAGAAAATTCACAGACTAAAAGTTTAAGGATGTAAAACTCCTCTATGGCACAGGAAATCAGAAAAAGCAGTGGTAGCTATCCTGGTTGCTGACAATATCAACTTCAAACCAAAAATCATTCAAAGAGATAAAGAAATTTACTACATACTTGTTAAGGGAAAAACTACAAGAGGAAGAGAGAACAACTGTAAATATATATGCACCCAATGTAGGAGCATCTACCTAGATAAGACAAATTTTACAAGACATAAACAATCAAATAGGAAACAATACAACAGTAATGGGGGCTTTAATATACCACTGTCACAAAGAGAACAACTAAGTGAAAAGTTAATAAAGAAATAATAGAATTAAACCAAACTTATGAAGAAATTGACTTGGTAGACCTTTACAGGGTATTTCACCCAGAAACAACAGAATGTACATTTTTCTTAGCTGCACACAGGACATTCTCCAAAATAGTCCACATACTAGTGCACAGAGCACTCACATAAATTCAAAGGAATTGAAATTACCCCATGCATACTATCTGACCACAGTGCAACGAAATTGGAAATGTTTGACATAAGAAAGTACAGAAACACCATAAACATATTGAAATTAAATAACAACCTCCTAAAAAAACAGTGAGTCACAAAGGAAATTAAAGAATAAATTACAAAATATTTACAATCAAACAAAAATGCAGTTACAACTTACCAAAACTGATGAGATACAATTAAAGTTGTCTTAGGAGGAAGCTGCATAGTGCTACATTCACACATTACTAAAACAGACCAAACCCAAATAAACGATCTTCTGCTGCACATCAATTTCCTAGGAAAAGAAGGGCAAGTCAAGTCCAAAGCCCAAAGAAGGCACAAAATTATAAGGACTAAAGTAGAAATTAATGCATTGAAGATGAAGAAAATAATACAAAGAATAAATGAACCAGAGTTGATTCTTTGAAAGAATAAGTAAAATTGATAAACCTCTAACCAACCCAAATCAAAAATACTAATAAAAAATCCCAAACTTGTACAATAAGGAATGAAAAAGGCAAAAATCATTACAGACCCAAAGAGATTCAGAAGATCATCAGTACATACTACCAATTTTTTGACTCACACAGGATGGAAAACACAGAGGAAATGGACAGTTTCCCAGATACATATGAAAAGCCATAGCTGAGTCAGGAAGATATACGAACTCTGCATAATCCAATAATGAGAAACAAATTGAAAACATAATATAAAATGCCTAACAACAAAGAAAGGCAAAGGTCCCGATAGATTCACAGAAGAATTCTACAATAAATTTAGAGATTTAATGACAACTTTTTTCAAACTCTTCAATGAAATTGAAAGAGAAGCAACTCACCCAAATTCATTCATAGAGGCAAGTATTACATTGATTCCAAAACCAGAGAAAGATCCAACTAAAGAAAGAACTATAGGTCAAGCTCTTTAATGAATATAGATGCAAATTCCTCAATGAAATAAAAGCAAACAGAATGCAGCAAATCGTGAAGAAGATTATACATCATGACCAAGTGGGATTCATTCCAGAAATGCAGGGATCATTCAACATATACAAATGCATAAATGTAATACACCACATCAATAGAACCAAGGGGAAAAAAACACATGATCATCTCAATAGATGCAGAAAATCTGTTGACAAAGTCCAACATGTGTTCATGATAAAAACCCTACAGAGAATCAGAATAGATGGTCTATGTCTCAAGCTCATAAAATCCATCTATGAGAAACCAATAGCCAACATCCTACTAAGTGGGAAAAACTGAAGGTTTTCACTTTAAAATCAGAAAAAGGCAAGGATGTCCACTGTCTCCACTCCCCATTACTATATTTCTGGAAACATTAGCCAGAGCAATTAGACAAGAGAGACAAATAAAAGGAATAAAGATAATAAGTGAAATTATCATTATTTGCAGATGACATAATCCTCTACATAGTAGACCCCGAAAATTCCACCAAGAGTATTATACATTTAATCCACAAACTCAGCCATGTAGCAGGAAACAAAGACAACACTCAAAAATCAGTAGCATTTTTGCACACATGATGAACACACTGAGAAATTAGAGAAACTATGCCTTTCACAATAGCAGGCAAAAAATGAAATACTTGGGAATCATTCTTACAAAGGATGTAAAAGATTTCTATAGTGAAAATTACAGTACTCTGAGAAAAGAGATTGAAGAGGATTTGAGAAAATGGAAAAATATTCCATATTTCTGGATAGGAAGAACCAACACTATGAAAATGGCCATCTTCCCAAAATTGTTATACAGATTCAATGCAATCTTGATTAAAATAACATTAGTATACTTCACAGAACTAGAGAAAAGTTTCTTCAAATTCATTTGGAACCACAAGAGACCCAGAATATCAAAAGCAAAGCTGAGAAACAAAAGTAAGGCAGGATGTATCACTGCTCCTGACCTGAAATTATACTATAAAGTTACTGTTGTAAGATCAGGATGATACTGGCATAATGACAGACCTGAGTATTAGTGGAACAAGCTAGGAGATGCAGACGCAACTGTGAATGCACTCAACCACCTTATCTTTGATAAAGGAACCAAACATGCTCACTCTTTAATAAGTGGAGTTGGAAATACTGGCTTTCTACATGCCAAAGTGTAAAACTAGACCCCTGACTATCACCAAGCACAAAGTTACAGTCAAATTGAATCAAAGATTTAAATATTAAAAGAGAAATACTAAATCTTCTGGAGGAAAGTATAGGTAGAAATCTTAAAAATGTAAGGATAGAAAAAGCAAACTGCACAGGAAATATTTCAAAGAATCAACAACTGGGATCTCATATTTTTAAAAGTATCCACATTCAAAACAAATCTCTAATAGATTAAAAAGAAAACCCATATACTGGGAAAAAATAATAGCCAATTGTCCCTCTGACAAAGTCCTTCTATCTAGAACTTATAAAGAGTTTTAAAAAATTAGGCCTTCCAAATTCAGAGATCCAAACTGAAAATGTGTATCTGAGATGAATAGACACTTCTTAGGGGAAGAAATACAAATGGCAAGGAAATATATGAAAAAATGTTCAACATCATTGGTCATTTGGGAAATGCAAATTGAAACAATAGAGATATCATCTCACCCCAGAAAGAATGGCTAACGTTAAGAAGTCAACTAATAAAAAAAGTACTGATAGGCTGTGGAGAAGAAGGAACTCTTCTCCACTGTTGGTGGGAGTACAGATTGGTACAACTTTTATGGAAATCAGTGTGGAGATTCCTTAAAATCTAGGATTATTGGAGATTCCGTTCAAGCCTGCCATTCCCCTCATGGGTATATTTTCAGAAGAATTAAAAACCTCATACAACACTGACATATGTGCGTCCATGTTTATAGCAACAAATGTGTCATAGCTCAATCCTGGAAATGACCCAGATGTCCATCAACTGAAGAATGGATAAAGAAGATGTAGTATTTTTTACACAATGGAGACTTATTCAGCTATAAAACAGGATAAATCTGATTCTGTTGTTGGTAAATGGATGCAACTAGAGAACATACTCTTAAGTGAAATAAATCAGACTAGCATGTGCAGCATCATATTATCTCCTTAGTGTGAGAATCTGAAAGAGAAAATAGAATCTGAAGGATACAATAGATACTGGAAAAGGGGAAGAAAGTTATTCAAAAGGAAAGAATTAATGAGTTGAGAATAAGTACAGGAGAGAGAGTGGGGGCAATGGTCTATGTATGTAAGCAGGATGGTTTGGACAACTGTACTGTGCATTTGGTCTATGGGAATGAGTAGATATTGCTTAATTTGTTTTGTCTCCTTTTTTCAATTTTTTGTACTTTTTCTCTTCTTAATTTATTTTGTATTTCTTTCTTTTTTTTCTTTCTTCTTCCAATTTTACATGTATATATCTGGTAATATGAATAACTGGTTGGAAACAACACTATGTATTACAACAAATAGTGTGAAATTCATATTACCTTGTTAAGTGAATTTCTGTATCATTTGTAATTTTTCTGATTTAATTCTAAGTAGTACTCTACAAAAATATTAAAGTATAAATCAACTGATGAAGGTGTAAGGAAAATATGATAGTTATAAAAATGGAATATATTCAGCTATGAAAAAAACCAAAAGCCTGTGATTTCCAGAAGCATGCATGGAATTGGAGAAAATTATCTTAAATGAAATGATATCAAAAGGGAGAAAAAGTTTGATCTCAAAGAAATGGAGAGCAGAGTGATGGTGAATAGAGGGTGAGGGTAGGTGAGTTGAAGTTTAGTAACAATAGAATGAGGGTTGCTAGTGAAAGGTACAGTTTCATGTGAACAACCATTAGTTTTAAGATCAATTGCAGTGTAGGCTGCATATAATATAAAATATTTTATTGCCTATTTCAAATTTACTGAAACACTCAATTCTAGATGTTTCTCCACAAAATATCAGAAGTTAAGTGAAGAATATTGCAATTAGCTTTGTTTGCTCATTGCATATCGAATGCATCTATCAAACTACTACAGCACCCCATGCTTGCATTTAGTTACGATTTTTCAATTTAAAAGTACCAATAAATGAACTTTAAAAAGTGTATGCAACATTTTATCTTCCTACCAAGAATGACAATCCCACTTACTCCACATTCTTGTCAAAATTTGGTATTAGCATTTTGGATTATATTTATTCTAGTAATTGTGTCTCATTGTTTAACTTTCAATTGCTTAAAGGTAGGTGACATTACATGTGTTTATTGCATATTTGAATGTATTTTTGGTAAGGTGTTACTTCAGAACTTTTTTTAAACTTAATTTCAAATTCTGAAATCATTAAGTTTAAGATACACACTAAAAATATAATATTTATACATGTTTCCATTTTGTCTGCATATTGAAAATCAAATAAGAAAATGTTCTGATAAGGGCCAGTCAGGAAGCTCAGCAGACTAAATGCCTGCTTAGGCAAGTGCAGCGACTGGTGTTTGATCCTCGGTGTGCCTTGGCGATTCTGCCCCAGGGTGTGCTGAGTCAGTGTCTGAGACTGGGCATGTTGGCAAATGCCTGTAATCCCAGCACTTGGGGGGCTGAAAACAGGAGGATCACTATGAGTCCCATCTGTGTAG
>NDGN011487548.1:0-11141 GCA_002564285.1 Tympanoctomys barrerae
GTGCTTTGCTAAGCTTGTTCTAAGTAGGTGCTTTACACCACTGAGCCATCTCACCAGCCCCTATTGTGTAATTATTTTGACATAATTGCAAAAAGCAGTGGCTTTGTTGTCTCATCTTTTTCCAGCAGGTCCCTCAGGAAGGTAATTTTTTTTGCAACTAAATAATAGAATGGGCTTTCTCAGCTTTCCTAATGGCTTCTTTTAAGCCCTTGTTGTCATCACAATCCTTCTCTTTTGAATGGCCTATTGTTTCTTCTTCTTCTGGATTTTCTCTTCCTCAACTATTAACTCTGCCTCCCCTTGGCAATCATGGTATCTCCCCTGCCAGGTAAACATCTGCCACCCCTTGGATGTGATTTGAGCAGGTCTTTAAAGTGGGGTTCAGCAACTTCATGTGATCCTGCCTCCTTTACAGTGTCGCTCTTTCCTTTTTAGCTGGTGGGTGTACCTTGCCATGTAAGATGCTAGGATGTCCTACCAGCTCATCTACGCAAGTCACCTTATGGTGTCCTGACCAGCTCATGGTCATCTGAGCAGCTCACAATCACCTTATGTTGATAGGGAGTGTGGATTGGTGCTATATTAAATGGGAATTTATAAATGAGTAGCCCTGATTTTGTAAGTGCTTGGTTCACAGGTTAGGTTTTGCTCCACTAAGTGATCTTGTCAGTATAATGATCAATATAATAAGTATCATGCTGTTGAGTTACACAGGATTCAGAGAGCCTAGTCTTGAATCTGAGCTTCTACTAGTATTATAACTATGACCTTAGTGAGACAGTTACTTTATTGGGATCTCGGTTTTCCCTACCTATAAAAAAGGGATGATGTTCTTCACTAAGTCATGGGGTTTTCATGAAAACTTCATAAGGTAATTGCAGTGAAGAATTTCATTCTGGAACATGATATACTCTCAGCAAATGTTAATTATTGTTACCAAGTGTTGTTCATGATTTTCTCTACAATGTTGAACTTGTCTGTGGCCCTGCTTTTCTCTGGAGCTGTAGGTCATCTTTCAGTGGCACGCTTCCTTCGAGACCAAGGCCAGTGCCAAGGAACGGTCCTAGGACCGTGTCACCAGCATGCCAGGACTAAGTGGTGAGAGAGGCTCTGGCCAGTGCCACCTAGGCAGGGAGGGACAATCCCATGGCCTAGGAGGCGCCTGTGAGAGCCTTGGGGAAGGTGCAGCCCTGGCTGTCCTTGTACCTGGAGCTGGCAGCTGCTGGGCCTGTGTCTCTGGTGGAAAAAAAAAAAGAGAGAGAGAGAGAGAGAGAGAGAAGGGGAGGGTGTGGAAGAGCAGGTCCTCACAGACACAGGTTAGCAGGTGCGGAGTTAAGCTAGAAATCTACACTGCAGGTACACCCACAGCGCAGCAGGTACTCAGCTCATACCTTCGTAGTTGTCCCCGAAATGCTCAGGAGAGAGTACATGCGTGTAGATTGTGCCATGTGTCTGACCGCCTGTTTGGATCTGAGCAGAGGAATTTAAGCCATTGTGGAGAAACTTGTGTAACTAGTTAGCATTAGTTAAAAAGTAAGAGCTGGGACCTTTGTGCTCAGGTTTGGCATGCTGTTTGAGTGAGGTTGCTTTGTGAATTGGTGGCAGTTTAGAAATGATTGATGGGCACGCCTTATTTTTTATGTGCTAATAGATGATTGGTTTCATTTAAAATAATTTGGGAAGGGCCACTTGGGGGGGCAGGGTGGGAGGGGGTGATGTGTTCCTCTGACCCGGCCTTGTAGATGCCTTCCTCTTGGACGGTGGGACTCTGGGCAGTTATACGAGGAGCTTTTAAAAGTAGCAGGGAGGCAGGGAGGGCCTGAAGAACAGCATGGAGGAGGAAACGCCCACAGTTCCATCTTTAGCAGGCATTGTTTCCCGGTATAGGAAAGTCATTCTCAGTCTGTGACACTGGACTTGTGTGTAATCTGGGCTCCTCCCTCCTTTGGGATGGGGTTCTGGGAAGCCCCCCAGGCACTGGCCGTGCCCTAACACATTGATGCCCTCCCAGAGGCCAAGGCCAGGGTCTGTGTAGTTCAGCTGCACAACTTTCCAGCACGGGGGGCCATTTCCTGGGGACACTGTGAGTTCCTGGTTTAATTGAGCTAAGTCCTAGCCTTCTTCCAGCACAGACTCCAGGAGGGAGGCAGCTCCTGGGAACGCCTCGCTTAGCCCACCAAGTCAGAGGGGGTGTTTCCCTGCTTTGTTTCCCTTTACCTTGACCCGGAAGCAGCCGCTGTTCATTTCCTGCTCCCCTCCCCCACCCGTGCTGGTGTTTAATATGAAGTCATTGCCTACTCAATTAGGACCTGTTTGTGGGTCCCCTGTAGAGTAGACCCAAACCCATTTTTTGCCATTCTGTCAGCTCAAGGACTGATGTGGGCACAGCCCTCCAGGTGTCTCATGTACGAAGGCCCCACACAAGGTAAGGAGAAATCTATATGAGGATCTTTCATTGATTAGCCTGGGTGAAATGTGATGACTTTTTAAAATTTACAGTGTCTGGCTGGGGACATAGCTCAGTGGTCTAAGCACCTGCCTGGCAAGCACAAGGACCTAAGTTCAAACCCTGGTACTGCATGCCTTGTCAGCCTGGAAACCCTGGGCACACTGTGCTGGCCCCGATACCGGGCGTGGTTCCTCCTACCTATAATCCTAGTGCTGGGCAGGCTGAGACAGGAGGATCACTGTGAGTCTGAACTGCATAGTGGGACCTTATCATAAATAAATAAATATATTGACTACCTTGTCAAGTAGTCCACCCCTAAAATATCACTAGATATTCATTACCTTCCTTATGTGCCAGGGATGATACAGTCACTGTCCAATGGCAACACTGCAGTGACCTAAACAGTCCCGATGACCCTTGTGGAGATCACTGTCTCCAGGGAGAGATAGTAAGGCCTTGTAAAACCCAGGGAAACAGAGGTAGAAGGGCTGAGAGGGCTTACTGGGGTGGCATCTCTCGTAGTTTGCAGGGGCAGAGGTGTCTTGCTCAGGAGTGGGCTGGTTATTCAGCTTGTATCTTCTGTGACAGCAAAGCACCAAACACCTACTGTGTGCAAGCACTGTGCGTACACCCAGTGCGCTTGGGCTGCTGTACTCCTCCCAGTCCCTGTGAGATGATGTTACCCCCAGTCTTGGGGTGCGGTGCGGTGGTCCAGTGCGGTGCGCAGGGCACGTGGCTGGCACCCGAAACGAAGACATGACTACCATGTGTGTGCCCAAGCTCAAGCTCAGAGATGCCCACTCCGCCAGCCTCACCCTCACCCTCACCCTCTCTGCCGCCTTCCCACCAACAAGAGGCACGTCCCCAGGATGTCTGCGGGCTTTATTCCGCTTGGGCAGTTACCCAGGCTCCTTAATCCACAGCCGGATGGGAAGAGCTACTGGCACAGGGACGAGCCACACATCATTGTCCCTTTCACTGAAGCACACCTCTCAGGAAGTTCCGGGGTGGGGTGGGAGCTTGGCTGGGAGCACAGGCCTGCCTTTATCCCCCTCCATGGGCCAGAGGAGAGCCACACATCTTGCCAGCTGGGGGTGATGGCCATCACAAATAAGCCTTCTCCAAGGAGGAAGTACAAAGGCTGCATCCGGAGAGCTGGGACTGGGGAGGGCTGAGGAGTCCTTGTCTCGTCAGGGTCCAGTGGAGAAACACAAAGAAAGAAATGATCAACCTAGTCGATCTCTTCCTGCCTGTGGCCGGCAAGGAATTTGCTTAGCATGGGGCTCCAGGTGCCCAGTCCCTAACCTGGTGAGCCTGAGTTCGTTCCTTGGGGGGATATGGGAAGAACGGGCTTTCTCTCCTGGAATCAAGTAGCTGAGTGATCTGAAAATTGCAAGCCAACATACCTCGACTGTTTTCTCTACTCCAGATGTAATACCTAGTGTAGTACACACGTTGTCCTGTAAATTTACCAACAGCCCTGTGAGCTAGGCACTATTATCATCATCCCCATTTTGCAGAGGAAGAAACTGAGGCACAGCAAAACTGACATGCCCAAGATTCCAGAGCTTGTGTGCAGTTATGTGAGTTATGTTCTCCCAGTTCTGCCACTGCATGACCATGACCAAGTCCCTTCCTTTCTGTGGGCCTCAGTTTCCCCATCTCTGCCTTGAGATAACCAGAAATACAGATTTCTAAAAGGACAGAAGTCTTGTGATTGTGTCCTAGGGACTTGGCAGAGTTGTTCAACCACAGGGAGTGGGTCCCTGAGATTCTGGTGACTCTATGCGGCCCCCACCCTGGACCTGTTCCTGAGCAAGCCTGCTGGAATCTCCTTTTGTATTTTCAGTTACACTACTGTGGCTGCCTGAAAGGTGGCATACAAGGGCACACTGTGAGGTTTTATTAGACAGTAATTACCATAGCCGTCTTGAATTGATTTAGAACATTGAGGCAGCTATGAAAAGACATTTAGGAAAGAGAACTTCCAGAACTGCTTTAGAAAGCAACACGCTTGAAGGGATATGTCTATGTGAAGTGAGGGAGAATGTTGTGAGGGGAATTACTATCAATGTGTCTTTTAAGGTAATAAAATTTATTTTGATTTTCCTTTTTGAGACGGAGTCTCACCAAGAAGTTCAGACTGGACTTGATCTCACTTTGAGCCCTGGCTGATCTTGAATATGCAATGATCCTCTTACCTCAGCCTCCTGAGTGCTGGGATTGCAGGCCTGCACTACCACGCCCAGCTCATTCGCTGCAGTTTTGATCTCACTGCTGTATAGCATCTCACAAGTTACAGTTATAGGGATAGGCTTTGGTTTGGGTTTTTTTTTGGTACAGCGAATCAAACTCAGGACCTTGTGCTTACCAGACAGGTGCTTATGCCACAGAGCTATCTCCAGGGCCCTGTTTTAAATGTTTTATAACTTCCAACTCAAGAAATCCCTTTCTTTTCTTCCCTGTGAAAGCTTCCTGCCTTTCATCCCGCTCTGCAGGGGCCAGTTATGGCGGAGCGCCTCACCCTCCTCACCATGGGCTCAGCTGCATGGCAGGCTCTGTGAGCCTTCTGTTGTTCACTGAGCACAACAACTTGCCTGTCTGTGAGGAGCCATGCTGTGTGGGGACTTCCTTGTCTGCTGTTGGGAGCCCCGCAGGGCCGCAGGAGCACTACCTCCTCCCCTCACCACAGTGCCTCATCTCCCTCCTGTTTCTGTTTGCAGACCAGAGGCAGAGTGGGGCTGGTGAGGGGCTTGATGATCCTCTGCACCCCTGAGCTGGGGGCTCCTGAGCCTTCCTGCATCGGAAGTCTTGCTTGGTCAGGATCAGCAGGCCTACTGGTCAACCAGCAGGACCAATAGCATCTTCCTCAGTGAGTCTTTTTAAGATAGTAGTCACCGCTTCATTCCGAAAAAACAGTGACATCTGCAGGGGCACCATCTTGCTCTGGTCTCCAAAGCTGAGCTGTCTCTGCCTTGTTACTTAAAACACCTGCTTCACCTCCCAGTCCCAGGTCGTTGCTCCGTGACCTCACAGAACAGCCCTCAGCCAAGTTGGATCTTGAGTGCTGGAGGAAAATACAGGCTCATACACTGGAAGAGCTGAGGAGAAGTGGCTGCCAGATCCAGGACTCCAGTGATCTCAGGACTATGTTGTTCTCCATCTCCTAATTCTACCGACTGCTGGTTTTGCCCGTTTGCGTTGTGATGGTCTCGAGGATTGACAGAAATGTGCCGTTTATTTTTGGCTTTCTTGGAGGTCCTCAGGTTGACTCTCAACGAGTCTGTGTTGGGCCACTTGCCTGCCACTGAGCCAGAAGTCGGGGTGCAGGGTGCACACTGGATCTGACCGCTGCTACATACTCCTCTCTAGAGAGTTCCCCAGCAAAGAAAATGGACTGAGAATCTCGAGAGAGGTGGATTTCCCTGGAAATTTGGAACAGTGTCACCAGAAGAGGGAGAAGTCGGTGTTTGGTGTCAAAAATCCAACAACTGTCCTGCACACGTCTCCTTCTTGGTCCCTGGCTCCCAGCTCTGTGGGGGCCATGAGGACAGAAGCATGGAGCTCTTCTTGACCGACTCCTCTTTCCTCCCTCCTTTTAAGAAGTGTTTTTCTAAACCTCAGCATGAAAAGCATCTGCTCCCAGGCGGGGCGGGAGGGAGAGGAAATGGAGAAGAGCCCGTTAGTGCCGCCATCCATGCCCTGGCTCAGCCGTTTGCTCAACACTAGTTTACTGTACGTAGAAGAGATGACAAGCCTTGAATTCAATTGGGGTTTTCCAAACTTCAGTCGTTGGCGGGCCCTTTCCCTACTTCCGCCCGCAGGGGTAGAAGGGTGTTATCAATTGCTAGCTAGATAGCCTGGGGGAAGCCTGTGAGCCTGGGGTCTGATCTTGCTTAATTGAAAAGAAGCCAGCTAATGGTCAGAGATGTAACAGCACCAGAGAGAGACCCCATCTTTGATTACATCTGATCAGCTGAAGGGGCCTTGGTGGGAATCCTGCTGCCACTCAGAGCCAGGGTTTGCTTCCATCTTGCACCTGGCCCTGTGAGTCATCTTATGAGCCACTATCAGGCACTGTGTTGTGCTGAGGAATCTAAAACACAAGATCTAGAAATGAATCTAGCATGGCGATTGCCTCAGGACACAGATGTCAGTGCTGTGAGGTGGGATGTGACAAAAGGAGGAGTCCAGATGAAGACCCGTGGGAGATGAGAAGAGGGTGCCCCCAGGGGGGCCTCATGGAGACTGCAGGGCAAAGACCGTGGCACCAGGGGCCCTTGGTAGGCTGGGGAGGATTTTGATTTCTAGAGTGAAGGGAAATGGAAAAGCCAGGGCGGCTGTAGAAGCTTAGAGAATATACCTGGGCAGGTATGCTGTTTCTGTGGCAACTACCACCCACCTACTGGAGGGGGCTGTCCTGTGGTACTCAGGTCCTAAAGGAGATGTTCAGTAATGCTCCACTTAAAACTGCAACCCATATGTCCGCTCAGCAACTTGTGTCTTCTCCACTCACTGTAGAAGGAGCACAGACTCTGGAGGCAGGGTACTTCTGGTCCAGGTCTGAGAGCCTCTCTTTGCCAGTTGCAGGACCCTCTGCCACGGGGCAGAACATGTGGAACATTGAGCACATGGCTGACCACGTGGCAAGAGCTCAGTGAATCTTAATGCACCCAGTATTTTTGTTGTTTGCTTATTTATTGATGGTGCTGGGGATGGAAACAAGGAACTGACCCACACTAGGCAAATGCTTTACCACCAAGCTGCATGCCCCAGTTTAAATAGGATTATTATAAACAGTGTTCTGTGGGCATTTGTTGGGTATTTGCAATTGTGGTCTGTTTGACTTTCCATTTATGTGGTTTGCAGCAAGTTAAACCTCCCTGAGCGTTAATTTCATCATCTGAAAAATGTGATAACCATGCTAGGTGGTCAGATAACCTTCACAAAGTAAAGACGTATAGTATGCCCTTGGCAAGTACTTCCTTGTCTGACCTGCCTTTACATTACCAGGTAATGTTCATTGAGTCCCAATTTGGTACCAGGGCCATCTGTAGTGTATTTAGGGGAGTTCCCCTCCTGATTGCCATAGCATAGTATTTTCTACTTATTCAAGATTTCAATTACTTGGGGATACCTGCAGTTGGACAGTAGTATTTGTCTGAGAGATATAGACAGAATGTTCTCATAATTTTTATTACAGTATATTATGATCTATTTTGTTATTCAGATTGTTGACATCTTGCTGTGCCTAATTTATGAATTATGCTTTATCATAGGTGTATGTGCATAGAAAAACATGGTATAATTTCTGCTGTACTCTGGATGGGTTCAGGCAGCCCCTCGGGCCTTGGAAGGTCTCCAAACAGATAAGGGGAGGTGCTGTAATGCTGCACGGTTTTCAGACTGTTGCTCCCTCCCTTTTACTAGCTGCGTAGTACATGGTGATTTAGAGCACAGGACCCAGAATTAACCTGCCCAGATTCCTACCCTGGCTGTGGGCCCGGCACAGCCCCTCCGTGCCTCAGGTTCCTTCTGTGATGCAGAAAGTCATCAATTATCTCTCTCTTTGCATTGCTGGGAAGATTGAAGGAACAGGTATAACCGCTAGGTCAATGCTTCGCACCTAGGCCTGCTTTTTTTTTTTTTTTTTTTTTAATGTATTTGGTTGTTACAGGGTCTCACTATGCAGCTAGGACTCATAGTGATCCTCCTATTTTCAGCCTCCCCAGCACTGGGATTACAGACGTGCGCCACTACACCTGGTCTGTGTGGCCTGCTCAGGCTGCCCTGCACTTGCCTAAGCTTGCCTAAACAGGCACTTTAGTCCCTTGAGCTATCTCACCAGCCCTAGGCATCCTCTTTGAATGAGAACTTTTATTGTCACTGTTATTTCTGGTGAGGAGAAGTTACTTGCTCACTTACCATTTTCAAATTAAAAAAAAAATTAATTGGTACATATTTGCCATAATGATTACATTTATCATGGGGAGTATGTGGGTATATCACATATCTCAACCCAGATTCTCCTGCCCCAAAACATAGTCGCATTCCGTTGCTGTAGTAGCCTCTTTCCTGCTCTGAAGTCCTTCCAGGGTACACCCTGGACACATCTCTTCCCATGCTGTTGCTCCTTCTTAGGCTTTTGAGGCTCCTGCCTGCCTTCCTGTCTGCTGTCACTATGTCTGCCTATCTGTCGGTTGCTCTGTCTGTCTGTCGGTTGCTCTGTCTGTCTGTTGGTCCCTCTGTCTCTGTCTGCTGTCTCCCCTGCCCTATCTGAGACAAGTTCTTGCCATGTAGTTCAGACAGACAGCTTTGAACTCTGTATGTAACCCATGCTGGCTTTGAAACAGTGTAGGAATCTTCTGCCTCAGCATCCCACATCTTGGGACTACAGGAGTGTGCTACCATGCCCAGTTCCCGATTTCGTTAATTTCGTGCTGTCCTTCCTGACCCTGAGGCAGTTGTTGCCCTTTGCATGTAAAGTTCCTAAACAAAGAGACAAGTTGCTGTTTGGTGCAAAAGTGGGACACCTCTACTCCTGATGTCAACCTGCTGCGGCCTTGCTGAGCCACCTCAAGGTGAACTGCAAAATTCCCTTGAATGCTTCTCATTTTCCATCCCTAGATTTAGGCTTGCTGCCATCCCCTGCCCCTGTAGTGCCAGGGAGCCACAAATCGCAACACCTGGATTTGATTTCTCCACTGAACAGCCTACAGTTGCAAGGGCTACACACATACCAAGTTACTGACTTGGTTGAAGGAATGCAAGCTACTTCCCTGCTGCTTTTACGGAGCCTGCTGAGAGTCACCAGTGTACAAGGACCTTGCCTGTCTAGGAATTCTATGGCGTCTTCCATGAAAGTGTCACTTAGAGTGGCATTTTCGTCATTCTCACGTTGTGTGTTGATCATGAATGTGTGACAATCCCTGCATTTACTTCTGGTTGATTTTGAGCTCATGCACATAGAGTACTTAGTGCTGAACATGAAGTCACAATGTATAAGATGCTTGGCTCAGGCTTCGCTGATTGTAAATGCTTTTTCCTCTTACAGTTTTCAATATTGATACACTGGAATAGACATAAATTAGAGGTTCACTGTTGGATCTTTTTTCCTGCACTTGTATTTTCTCTAAGTAAATGTAATGTTTAAGCTACTGACAAATATCTCAAATATAAAATGTATTTTGGCCTACTTTTTAAAAAGTTTATTCCTTTTTTTTTTTTTTCTTTGACTTTTTGAGACAGGGTCCCGCTATGCAGTTGAGGCTGGCCTTGAGCTCAATTTGTAGATCAGGCTTGTCTTAAGCTTGCAAAGAGCCTCTTGCCTCCGCATCCCAAGTGCTGGGATTACAGGCATGTACCAGGACTCCTTGCTAAAAAAAGCTCATTCTGTGTTTTTGGGGAAGCTGGGATGGGTCCAGCACTGGACATGCGCACATCATTACTCCTCAAGTTGAGAGACCCTTGGTGATTTCCATGGACTCAGTTCCAAGGCCTCACTACCTACCTCCAGGGTGCCAGCCTGCACAGTAAAGCCGGCGTTTCTGAGTGCTGGCCTAGCATTTTGCCTCTGAACTGTATTTCCAACTCCTTTTTAAAATTTTTATTTTGAGGTCAGGTCTCATTACATTGCCCAGTCTGTCCTCAGAATTACAATCCGCTGGCCTCAGCTCCTGAGTCGCTGGGGCTACAGGCAGGACCGTCATGCAGACTAGCGTCTTACTTGGGCCAGTCTACAGAGAAAGGATTTGGGATGGAGCCTCCAGTCTGTCCACCTGTAAGTGAAGTCCTCTTTGCAGTCTTCCTGTAGAACGTTCTCGGGGCCCATTGTTTAGTGGCCTCTAGTTTGCTTTGGGGTATGTGGTCCACACTGAACATCAGAGATGAGCAGTTCTATGGCTTATAGCAGCTCCTTGAGTGGAGCTATGTATTTTGTGTTCCTGAAATTCTTCTGTAGGAAACTGGTGCTGGCTTTGTCGGTGTTGGGCTTAGGGACTTTGCTTTGTCGGTGTTGGGCTTAGGGAAGGAAAAAGGAAAAAGTTCAAAATACCTAGAACTTTGCCCCTTGCACAGGGAGTTCTTTCATTCAGCAGCTGTTAGGGAACATCAGCTCTGTGCAAGGACTTGTGTGTTTGATCACATAAGCCTATAATAAAGTTTGTAGGCCCAGCTCCATTGTAGTAGAAAAGAGACAGACAGGCAGGCAGGCAGGCAGGCAGGCTGACTGACTGATGACAGGAAGTAGTGGGAGGGGAGAATCACCAGACAGGGCTCCCAGGAAGGCCTTGTAAAAATGACTTCAGCTATGAGCAGAAGGCCAGAGGAGCTGGCCAGTAAAAAGTGGATGGATATATAGATGGGGACAGGTACCAGCCTCCACAGCAGAGGAACCTGCGTGAGTAAAGGCTGTGAGGTCAGATGAGGTTACTATATTCAGACACTGAAGAAACAGGGAAGGGGCTCCAGTAAGGAGGCCCTGTAAGGCTCCAGTGTGCAGTTCGGCTTCCATCTAGTTCTCAAGGGAAGACTTGGAAGGGTTTGAAGGAAGAGAGGGGCAAGGTTGGGTTTATGTGTTCTTTGTCATGGGGCAGGGAGCAGGGGGAGGGGACAGGAAGGACAGAGTAGGAGAGGAGGCTTCACCATAGGGGAAGAAGCCAGGGTGAAGAGGAAGGACTGCCTGGAGAGTTGG
>NDGN011487560.1:0-10045 GCA_002564285.1 Tympanoctomys barrerae
ATCCGTCTACCCCCATCCATCCACCCATCCACCCTCCCATCCATCCATCTACCCCCATCATCCCAACCACCCACCCTCTCATCCATCCATCCCTCCCAGCCTTCCATTGATCCATATACTCACTTATCCATCCATATATCTACCACAATACCACAATATCCACTCTCCCCTCTTATCCAGCCAGCCAGCCAGAGAACACACTTTCATCCAGAGCCAGCAAGGCTGTGGCCTTGATCAGCTTATGGACAAGCAGAAATAAGCAAGATGTCTTCCACAGGCTTTAGGAGCCTCTGGAAGAATCACACACTGTCTAATAGCAGCCTAACCCTCCAGGAACCTGGGTAAGTGCTGTAACCCTGTGGGCATGAAGCCCCGAGCAGAGGATTCAAGCCTGGTGTGTGTGCAGGGGGGGCTGTCCCCAGAGGTGGAACTGACCATGTGTCTGGAGAGAAAGGTTTTTCACTAGGTAGAAGCATGGGCCATGGCCCGTGCACGCACGGAGTCTCCCCAAGCACCAGGTCCTCTCACCTCAGCATGGCTAGTACTTTAGGACCAGGCAGTTCTTTCTTTAGGAACATGCCCAGCTTCCACCAACTGGATGCCAGAGAAGCTGTGACAGGCAACGACAACCCCGTGCCTTGTCAGAAGTCACCACCGCAGGAAGTCTTTCTGCACCCAGAATAGGTTAGAGGCTGTAGAGTGGAAGGTAAACAAGCCCGGAGGTTCTCAGAGCTTCCTCCCAGAAGCCCAGGGAGTCGGAAGTGGCCGAGAAGGAATTCACAGCGAATCTCTTTCGACATAACCTTGATTGCAGCAGCACTCCAGATGCTCTGAGCCCCGAGACGGCGCCCTGGCAGCGTGTCGCCGTCCCGCAAGGGTTGGCCCCGAGGATTAGCATGTTACTCTTAAATATATATCAATCATGTGTACGTAGGTGTATGTGCACAGTCAATAGCATATTGAATTTTTTCACTCTGTTTATCCAGCATAATTTGTAGTTGGGCTGTATTTGATTAAACACCATCATCTTTTATGTACGGGTTACATGAGTAAATAGAAAAATCATTTACAGTCCAACGCCCCATGAAAAATTAATCTTGGGCCTGTCTTGCTCCGCGCCCCGGGAGTTGCCGGGGCCGTGCGGTTAATTGGATGTGGGAACTGGATGCAGCAGCACCTGAGGCTGGTTGTGAGCTTCACTTCTCCACGGTCCTGCATTGGACTCCTCAGAATTTTTCTGCGAATGTGTGGAGTAAAAGCTATAGTCGAAGGTTATTTAATCAAATCTTATAGAAGTTTCCAAGTAACACATTATTTACTGTGCTGCTAGGCAGGATGCGGCCCCTGGGAAATTATTTCCTTAGCTGGAAGGCTGGTGGCAGCCGGTCCTCCGCTCTGACTGTGGGCCACGCTGCAAGTGGCCGTCCTCGAGCTCGCCCGAGGTGCCCTGGCCCGTCCTGGAGAGAGGGCAGGGGCACACAGGTGGCACCCTTCTCCGCTCCTGTCTGGCCCAGTGCTGCCAGCGGTGCAGAGGAGCTGGGACCCAGAGCCACGCGGCTGAATAGAGACGATTCGGGCTGCTCCTCTCTGCTGAGCACCCCAACAGCCCTGATTCTGGGACACTCAGGGTGGCATCTCTGCCGCGCTTTAAGTGTCCACGCTCTGCACGCCTCCGGGGAGCTGCATCCACATCCTCTCCACAGGCACGGGGCCTGCGCTGCCGTGACCAAGGTCCACACGTGGGTGACGTCTCCTGCTCTGGGGCCAGAAGTCTGAAGCCGTGGGGATGGCTCCCCAGGACCTCCCCAGCTCCCGGCAGTCCCAGGGGCTCCTCAGCTGGAGGCTGCCTCAACCCAACCTCTGCCCCTGTCCCTGTGGCCGCTTCCCAAGGTGACTCTCCACCTCCCCCAGGCCAGGACCTGCATAACAGGCCACGCTGCTGTCTCCTCCTGTGGAGGGCTCCTCCTGTGGAGGGCTCCTCCTGTGCTGCTGTGGAGGGCTCCTCCTGTGGAGGGCTCCTCCTGTGGAGGGCTCCCGCAGCCCCTGGGCTCGGGGCCTGCACACGTCCATGTGGGCCGCCGCGTGGCCCATGCGGTGTTTCCCAGTTTCTGCATGAGCCGGAAGCTCCTGGTCAAGACCGCCCGAGTCCTCTGTGGTCGGGCCCACTGCTCACGCCGGCTCCCTCCCTGGGACCACGCTCTTCCTCCGCTCCCTCGAGTGGCTCTTTCCAGACTCCGCGTGGTCTGGAGGCCGTGGTGCCCCCTTCCCCTTAGCTGCTGCCTCGGCGGGCTGTGCCCTGAGCACCACCTGCGGGCCATGTCTTCACCCTGAGCGCCCCACAGGGCTCTGCACAGAGGCACAGGCGCCCGGCCCGGCCCGGCGTGGACACGGCCTCCTCGCGCCTCAGGTGACTGCTCCGGAGGGCCTCCCCACGCCCTCCACAGCGAGGCTCTTGCTGCACCCACCGCACAGCTGCGGGCAGGACCCCAAGCCACGCACTCTGGGGCGGTGCCACGCTGCAGCCCCTCTGCCCCCTCTCACGGCTCCTCAAGGGCCAGCACCGTGGCTCCCGGGGCCAGCGAGGAGCTGTGCTGTGCGGCTGTGCTGGCGGTGACTCTGCCCCACCCCTTTCCGAGGCTCTGCCACCCCCAGCAGCCCTCAGTCCTGGGCCACCTCACCAGCCCCTCCCCTCTGTCCCCACACACGCCGGCCCTGCAACATGCCTGGACTCTCTTCCCAGGCCTTCCAGTGACCCAAGCCAAGCTCTGGCCCTCACAGATACACCCCTGCTCGTGTCCCTGACCACGGGCCTGTGGTCTTCTCTCTGCCCCAAGGGCCGCCTTCTCCACCATTGCTGCCCACCCCCATGCTGGGGTCCCCATCATGCTGGGGTCCTGTATGAAGCCCCTGGTAGGAGTTCAGTAAAATTTTGCTGTTTGGACACCACGTATCTTCCAGGGTGGATTAGAAACAGAAACGTGAGCACCAGAACTGCTGAGAGCCAAGATTGCGTCGCAGGAGCCCGATCCCAGGACATGGTCCTCCACAGGCTCCTGAGATCGTGCAGCCAGTCCCCGTTAGCACCGCACATCCCAGGGACAGAGCCCTGGGCAGCTCTGGCAGGCCCTGAAGGAGGAAGCGGCTCTGGCATGCCATTGCCTTAGCCTACAGCCACTTGGGTCACCTATATCCATGCCAAGGAAAGCAGTCTGGAGTGCATTTTGCAAACATTAACAGCCCGTGTTCCTCTCTGCCTCAGGCCCCATGTGCCCCCAGCTGCAGACCCTGGCCGTGCCCAAGGGGCCATAGGCACAGTGCCCTGGAGTGAGGGGCCAGGCTCTAATGGAGGCCCACGTTCAGGCCAGGCTCACCGCATCCTTGTCAGGACGTGATCACCATGATGGTGGTGCTGGACACCTGCACGGGCCAGAGGGGTGCGAGGATGACCCCAAGCCAGGACCCCATCCCCCAGAGCTCTGTCCAAGACCCCAAGGGCCAGGCCCCTGCTGTTGCCTCCCTTGTGCCCACCCAGCACCCCAAGCTCCACGGGCTGTGTCAGGACACCAGGCACCCAGGCTGGTCTCGCCGATTCCCTTATTTTGTGCCCCCAGCACCAACGTTATGCCCGGCCCAGTGCTAGCCTGGACGACCCACTGGGGTCTTGGCAGCACTAGTGTCTACCTCTGTGCTCCTCCTGACTGTCAGCCCCTTGCTCAGGACGAGAGCCCCCAGAGATCAAGGACATTGTCCCCAAGGGGCTGAGAAGCATTTGTTATTTGTGAGCAAATAAGCAGGCTCCCCAGAGCTTCCCAGGGGGAGGCCGTGCTCAGTGCTCATCCTGGTGTGTCAGCACAGCGTCTGGCAGGGCCTCAGCACGCATGTGGGGAGCAAAGCAGGAGGGAAGGAGAGGGAAGGAAAGACGAGCGGGAGAGAGAGAGAGAGAAGAGGAAGCTGCCGCTTCGGAGCGCTTCCCATGCGTCTGCACCAGGCAGGCAGGCAGGGCACCAGGCGTCTCGCCCAGCTGCGTGCCAGGCCTGGGGACATTCTCACTACTCTGGTTTGGCCAATAAAGGAAGAGAGGTCCAGAGAGGTTCACTGTGTCCCCGGTCACACAGTGTCAAGGCCGAGACCCTGGGCCACGGCTCTCTGCCCCCAATCCCAAACACAACAAGCTTTCTGCCCATTCCTGTCCGCCTGCCCGCAGACTGTGAGTGCCGAACCTTCACACGAGGAGGACGTACACATGCAGCTTCAGTGATAGGAACCCGGGAGCCACGGCAACTCCCCGCCCCCTGGGCAGCGCTGGAGATGTTGAGAAAGAAAGTTTAGAAGAGTGGCTGAAGTCCAGCAACACCCAGGGCCTTGCCCAGGGCCTCTGATTGAGGTGTGGGGAGCTTCATATAAAATGGGCACAGGACAGGTGGGCAAACTTGGGCCTGCACCCCTTGCTACAGGAGACTTCAGCGTGGACCCCACGATGCATGTCTCGGGTTGCAGCCCGGGTGGGGATGGCAGGTGCAGGCGCCAGAGTGGTGGGCGGCCCCGTGCCCCCAGAAGGCTGGCTGAGCCCGGGGCAGGAGTTTGGCTCCTCTCCACAGAAGGCCTGCTGCCAGGGGACGAAGCCACACATCTGGGCCTCGCACAAGCAGCTCTGGGGGCCTAGGGGTTCAGGAGATATACCCCCTTTTCCCAGCTTCACAATGAGGCCCCCTGATGAGGTCTTGGGGTCCCTGACCCTGCCTGTGTCTGGGCAGGTGACAGCCCCTGTGTGATGTGGTGTCCTCACCCACAGGGGGCGCCGCCCACCCTGCCTCCCTGCTGGCTGTTATAAGAGGAGAGGGCAAAGCGAGTCCTTGCCAGGCTTGCTGCAGAACAAGCAGATGGAAAATAAGCTACAGCGGTCTTGGATGGCCAGAGCATAGAAGGGCATCTCTGGGACTTTACTAGAGATTTCTGGGTGCTTGCTCAGGGCCACCCTGTTCAAGCTTGAGGTGCCCTGGGTGTACCCTCTGGAGCTCCTTCTGGGCCCTCTGCCCCCAGCCCTCTAGCCCAGGGACTCAGCAGTCAGAGTCCCCCTCAGATTCACAGAGAAGATCCACAATTTCCATAGGAAATTAATTTTAAGACCAAATGCCTCATAAAATATACTTCGGAAGCCCTCGCCTGCATTTTAATTTTCAGCAGGGAAACCAATCCTGAATGCCACTGGGGATGCTGCCCCGGGATCCATGACAGGTGGCCACTGACCCTCATTGCCTGTGACATCTACGTGACTTCGGGGGCTCTGCTTCCTTGGTCCAGCCCTGACCTGAGCCAAGCCAGGCGGCTCCTCACTGGTAGCCAAGGCAACTCCTGATATTGATTATTATTTTCCTGGCAGCACCAGGGCTTGAACCCAGTGCCTTTGCACTGAACTACTCCCCAGCCCTTTCTATTTTGTATTAACTAATTAATTGTTTCATATATATTTTGAGGCAGGAATCTCTGCCTTGGTGCTGCAGGCATCAACCGCCAGCAGGAGCCCTACACACGCTGCCTGCTGTCTTCTGATTCCACGCCCAAACCTCTGCCCTGGACAGAAGACCAGCCACGGCACCCTCCCCTGCTGGGGCGGGCTGGGGCGGGAGGTGACCGCACAGAGAGCACCCACAAGATCTCCTGGCACAGAAGCCGCCAGGCTCAGCTGAAGTCGCTTCCTTCGGGGCCTGGGCATTGGCGCGGGCTCCGGGTCTCCTCAGAGCAACCTGGGAGAACTCCTGGCCTGAGCATCTGCCACGAGCACTCAGCCCCTGCCTTGGTATCTAAATCCTCAGCTGCCCGGAGCAGGAGAAGGTCAGCCGGCGCCAAGATCCCCAGTCCTGCTGGCGGTCTCTGTCCCCTCCCCACCTCCGCTTCGTTCGTTCCCTGCTGTCTTGGCTCTGTTTGGAGTTAGGTGCAGTCCTCCACCCAATCTCTGTCCTCTGGGTGGGAGCTGGAACAACCTCGCTCCCATGTTTGCTGAGCATCTCGTGCAGTATTTTCTCACGCGGAGCCCAGGAGGCCTCTGTGGAGCAGTAGACTCCGCCTGCTCCCCGGCTGGCCCTGTGAGTCCCTCGGCTCACCCACCGTGCCATGGGCCAGGTCAGCCTGCGGGCCCTCTGCCCCTCCATGCTGTGACCCCCCTGCTGCCTGGTGCCTGGGCTCTCTGGAGCCCCATCTCTGCAGCCACCCACGGCTCCTCCATAATCACCCCCACAGCTGCCCGGACCCTCACCCTCCAATGGCGCCTGAGAAGGCACCACTCACCTCAGTAATTATAGAGCGCACAGCGCCCTGGAAGGAGATGCCCTGGCTACTTTCACTCTCTCACCAGGAAAGCTTCGGTCCTGTGCCTCCCCCGGTGCAAGGTCACATGCTGGGCAGCCATCGCCCCTCAGATCCTGGGCCCCTCCCAGAAGCTGCCCCACTTCTCCCGAGCAGACAGGCCGCACAGTGAGGCCACCCAGGAGCCTGCAGCCTCAGGCCTCAGGAGAAGGCTGGGGGCAGTGGCTCTGCAGGGGAAGAGCCTCGCTCTTTGTTCCCGGCTCGTGGTCATCACTTCTCCTTCCCTTGATGAATGGACATGACCACAGTGCCACGACCTTCTGCACAGGGAAGCCACGGCCGGCTATGTTCCAATCTCAAGCAGACAATGGAGTCTGTAAACGTCCTCTTTGTGCCCACAAATGGTGAGTTACTGGCTGGAACAAAGGGGCCAATCTGGGCCGTGCTCCCGGGTTACAGTTGAAGACAGAATTTGATAAGAGTACTTTAGTGCAAGACGCTTATTTTGTAGTCCTGAGCATTTTCTTTTAAGAATTTAAAATTCACCTTCTGGAAGGGGCTCCGAAGCCAAGTCAGGCGTGGCAAAGAATTCCTGCCTTGGCTGGCAGAGCCCACATCAGACACGGCAGGGCAACCTGGGGTCCTGCGAGGGAGGCGGCGGCTCTGGAGGCTCAGGAAACGGAGCGGCGCGCAGGAGGCCGACAGAGGCCTGGGAACGCGCCCGCGCCGGCCGCCGATGCTGGGGGGCTTGCCGCTTCCTCAGACCCAACCAGCGGCTTCCCCGCACACATGCACGAACGCACGCACACACGCTCTGTGCGTGTGTTCACCGCCAGCCTTCTCCGCAGGGCCACGTGGTGTCTGTCGCTCAACCGCAGCCTGGAACTCAAGGAAGAGCACCCCAGCCCGGAGGATCTGCCCCCCACCAGTCCTCAGCCTTCCCCCGTCCAGGCAGCCTTGGCGGGCTGGACCCCAGGAAACGCAGGCGGTTCCCCCCAAGGGCGCAGCTCGCCTGAGGACACCGAGACACCGCGCTGCTTCGCGAGCCCGCCTGGAGCCTCCCGTGGCCGGCGAGCAGCAGGCCACGTGGGGGTCCCGCGCCAGTTTTGTGTCTGCTGGATGCTGGTTGTCCAGGTCTTCCCAGATTTTGATGACTGCAAATGAAGCTAGTATACAACGTGTTCGTCTCTGGTGTGGCACCCTAAATCTGGTCGACGAATGCGGAACTGCTTGGGAAACTAAGTCACTTCTGAACGGTCCTGTCGCTTTGCACCCCTCCGCGGGGCGGCAGTGCCCCCACTTCGCGTCCTACCGAGGCGCAGCCCTTTTCCGGGCACTTCCCCAGTGCGATTCTCACGGCCGCATCTTCTGGGCTAAGTTCTGCGTTCAAGCCCTTTGCCCATCCCGTGGTCGAGTGGACTGGGGACTCCTCATGGAGCTTGGAGATTTCTTTCTTTGTTTTGGATACAAGGTCTTCGGTTTGCAAATATTTCCTCTCGGTTGTTGTTTCCCTCGCATAACGGTGTCTTCTGAAAAGGAGGATTTCTTAATCTTAATGAAGCCTTTTTTTTTCATAATTCTCTTTCATGCTGTTCCTGACATAACTAAGAAACTGTTGCCTTCTCAAAATCACAAAGATGTTTCTCCTTTTGTTTTATTGTTTTAGGTTCCACAGTGAGGCCCAGGATTCGCTTTGAGCTAATCTCAACGTGAGGGGGGCCATGGTTCGAGTCCACGCAAGCGCACCTGAGGAGGCAGACCTCGGCTGCAGCGCCGTTTAGGGTCACTTCCTCAGCACCGATGTCCCCTCATCCTTTCCACAGTCCTGTGCCATCCCAATATTGTTCCTTTATCATAAATATTGAATAAGTACTCCATGTGGTTCTCTTTCAAAGCTGTTTTGGTTATTCTAGTGATTTTCTTTTTTTTTCTTTTTTTGGTGGAACCAGGGATTGAATTCAGGCCCTTGCACTTGCCAGGGAAGCGTTTACTCCACTGAGCCATCTCCCCGGCCCTCTAGATGCATTGAATTTCCATAAAAATTTTAGACTTTATTGCCTAAAAAATACTTGCTAAATTTTGATTGGTATTAGATTACGCCTATGGATCAAACAGGGGAGGTGGATGTTGTAACAATCCTTTGAAAATATGTACCATAATGTATTGTTGGATGTTACTCTCTGTCTTTTTTTGCTTTTACTCTTTAAAATAAAGTAACATGTAAAATAACCCAATCTTAAATCTTTAGATCTGAGCATAGCTGTCCCCACGTGTGGCGGGTGACAGTGGGTGGTCAGCTCCTAAGGCCCAGCTGCACCGAGCCAGCACAGCACCGCGAGCTGAGGGCCCGCCTAAGGGCTGCTTGTGGCCGCAAGGAAAGGAGAACTGGGGTAAGCGGTGGCCTGCTGGGTGCCCTGCAGGAGCCCGGCCAGGGAAGTGGCTTTTCTGATAAGAGCTCATCGTGGTCCGAGGAGCTCGGGACCTCGCTGTTGCTGAGGTCGACTGTGGTACTTTTGAGTTTGTTACACTGAGCGTCGCTTCCTGGCTCCCGCGTGGTGCAGAGCCCTCCGTTGTTGGCCCAGACGCGTCACCCCGCTGGCAGACTTTGGGGCTTCCACCTCCGACCTCTGGGCCTTCCCAGTGCAGATCCGTGAAACAGGCCTGTGTGAGACCCTGCTGTGGGCTCTAGGCCTCCAGCTGGACTCGTGCAGGACGTTAGATTAGGATCTAGACCCTCAGCTGGAGGGTCTAATGTGTGCATAGATTTCCTACACTCTTGTATCTGACTCTGAGTGACCACTATAAGAAAATCCTATAAATTAAGTGTCCTGTATTGAGTAGCTTCCCTCGCAAGTCCTGACTACAGCATGCTTATTCTGTTCCTCTTTAATTCTTCCTAGCAATATTTTGCAATATTTAATATACAGGTCTTGGACAAGTCTCATCCAAATGATTTCATGCCTCTTGATGTGGTATAAACTTACATTTGCAATTCCAATTTCCAATCACTTGTTATTAATGTATAGGAAAACAATTGCTTTTTTCTAAGGGCTGAGATTACAGGCGCGCCACCACACCCAGTCTCAATCTCGGCCTCAGCGTGCCCCAGGGGTGGGCCGGCACAGCAGGCCCATGGATCTAACCCCTGGCCCCTGCGCCTGTTTGTAGGTGCTTTAATCTGTTGAGCTATTTGGCCTGCCCAACAGTTGCTTTTGTTGTATTTACCTGGTATTTATACACCCTTGTCAAACCTACTGCAAGCTCGAACTGGTTTATTTAGAGAGCTCATGTCATTTCCTGCTGAATAATCATGACTTCTGTGAATGCTATTTTATCTCATCCTTAGCTACCAGGCTGATTTTTAATTCCTTTTCCTAACCTTATTATGAGGGTTGGAGCTCGCCGTACAAGGCAGAGGAGAAAGAGGGAGAGTGAGATCTTTATTTGTCCCTTATCTCTGGGGAAAAATATTTGATCTGGGACTAGCTGTGGGGCTCTGTACATACCCTTCATTAGAGGACCAAATTCCTTTCTAATCCTTGTTTGCTGATAGTTTAAATCAAGGTACCGTGTTGGATTTTGTCAAATACCTTTTCTGCATCTGTTGAAAATGTTGTATGTTTTTTTACTTTTGGGTTTGCTAATATAAGTTACATTGATCTTTTGAAAATGTTAGATCAGAGCCGGGGAGATGGCTCAGTAGAATAAGCACTTCCCTGGCAAGTGCAAGGGCCTGAGTTCA
>NDGN011487582.1:0-14446 GCA_002564285.1 Tympanoctomys barrerae
TTTTTGTACCAGGGAGGGGATTAGAACTCAAGATGTTATGCTTGCCAATCAGGTGCTTAAGCTGCTGAGCTACCTCCCCGGACCCTCTAAGTAGCACTTTTAAACCACATAACCATGAAGCTACTCATTATTTTACCTTGAAGACAGTTGCATTTTAAATTTCTCACCCCTCTCCCCCCACTCCATGGACGCTTCATGCTGTGAGTGTGGAGTCCACGCCTCGTCCGTTCTTCTGTTCGATGTAGTCCTGTGTCAGTGAGTAGCACAGAGCAGCTTTGGCTCATGGTCTTCCAGGGAGAACAGGGAGTACCTGAATCAGCAATTAGGCATGCAACCAAGCGAGCCAGTGGGTGACACCAGCCGGTATAGGCTGGTGAAATGTCAGAGAGGATATCTTGATTGTCTGGCAATGTTAAAAGTTTTTCTCTACATCCTCCTCTAGATTTCTTAAAGAACCCATCATAGCATTTTCTGGTCACTTCTACGGGCTAAATTTCTTTTCCCAGATAGCCTGGAGAATGTCTTCCACACCATTAATAAACATTATTTATTAATGTTTTCTTTTGGAAATTTCTTGAAAATAAATCCTTTCCTCTAACTGGTTTGCCATCAAGACTTTTATGCTTTCATTATTTTAAAATGCAATTCCTAATTAAAATTAACACTTTTTATTACTTACATATTGGAAAGTGGATTTGGTATGAGAGAGTCACCTCCACGGAGCAGAGGACTTAGATGTGCACACTGGGGAGGGAGAATTACTCTAAACATGGGCTAAGATGAGCAGACGCCAGGCATGAAGGGTGAGGACAAAGCCTGTGAAAGAAGGGAGTGGCCATGTCAGGTTGCAGCTCCAGCAGGCCACGGGGCTTCCCTCCTCCCAGTGGCTTCTGCCTAAGATTCATTCCCCAAGTGTGAAGCCATCCAGTCCCTCCTGCTAGTCCACCTGACTTTTCTCTGTGCTTTTCTCCAGATAAAAGGGCCTTGGGTGGATTCGTTGAACCAAGGCTAGGATTTCTCACGGGGCTGAGACAGCTACCCCTCTATTCTAGCTTTTTTCCATATCATCTGCATTGTCACAGCCTCAAGTGTTGTGAAGGGGGTAGGGAGGGGCAGTTTTCAAAGAACTACATGGGGATTTGGTCACATGTCTGCCATTAACATCAATCGCAGACCCAGGGCAAAAATGCCTGGCACATCCCTACACATGCCTCTTTGAAACACATCCCCTCTGGTGTTGCTACCAGACTCCTCTCTACTGATACAGGATTTGGGGGCTTTGAAGTCAGTTGTGGAAATTTCACTGCTTTCTTTGACTCTAGCAAATTGCTCCAAAATGCTACAAATGTAAAAAAGACTAAGAAAGCTTTAGCAGCAGCTTAGAGGTGGAATCCCCTTAAGCCATTGACAGAAAAATGTGCTTCTTCTTTGGGGTTTTAATTTGTGAGTTATATCTCAAAGTGCAACAATGCAGTTACACTTTTTCTCCTAGGAGGGGAAAAAATGCAGAAAGCTGGGGTTGGAGGGTGAGCAAAAAGGGGAGACTTTGTAGCTTTTGTTTCTCCAACGTTTTTGCATTTTGGGACTCTGTACCTGCAAACTGTGTCAAATGATGGGGCCTCCAGTATTTCTCCATGCATCTGTCAAGGTGTTAGCGCTGCCAAGTCAGAAAATTCCTAGACCAAGCCTGTGTGAAGCCAATAGCAGAGAGCAGAGGCGGATCCAAAGCCACTGTCACCCTCAGTCCCTAAGACAGCAGCTCCTGTCCTGCTTGAAATTTTCTGTTTTCCATTCTGGAGGGAGGTGACTTGGATGTAATGCATTTGGGGAAAAATCTCTCCCAAGTTACTTTAAGCTCCTATTATCCCAAGACTCCACTGTGTTAAAAAAAAATACGCAGTGGTGGAAATGACCGCGAGCAGCTCCCTGGGCTTCGGTTGCCGCCTCATAAATTTAAGGATTTGGCACCAACCAGAGGTTTTCAAACTCGTTTTATTTTGTTGTGTTTCAGCAGAGGAACCATTTGTAAAATGAGAGTTTATGTGGATCACTGTATAAAAGAGAAATGGGAAGCTGCCAGGGGCAGAGGTGCCTGCCCCCATTCTGGGCTTTTCTCTCCCTCCGGGGACACAGATTCTCTGCCACTTGGTGTGAATGTCTTTAGGGAACAGTTTTTCTCCAAAGCTCTGTTGGCTCAGAGTTTCCAGTGGAGCACAAGCCCACTTTCCCTCTTGGAAACACTCAGACATTGGTGGGCGGAGCAAACACTGCAGATATCGGTGTGTGTGCCGGATCTTCCCAGGCTCAAGATGTTGGTAAAGTCACTTCCCTTCTGCAGGTACCTCATTTCCTCGTATTTTAGGTGTAGGTGTTAGAACTTGTCTCATGGAATTTTTGTACAAGTTAAATGAGCAAAACAGGTGGTACCTCTGCAGCGCCCATGCCAGCTGGCTGTTCTGGCACCCACTCAGGTGGCCGCACAAGTGACCAGCCAGCGAGAGCCCTGCCTGCTTTGGCTCGAAAACACAGGGGATCTTTTTGCTCAGGATTCAAGGGAAATGGAGGGTCAGTTTAGCAAAAGCTGATGAGGATGTCAGAAAGAAGGAAAGTTATGAACACCGAGGAAGAAATGGTAGGACGTGCCAGGCCGCAGGACCAGAAGACGAGGGAACAGAGCCAGGTTAATGGAATTTGAAAGGATGGTGAAGAGGCAGGCTTGCCAAGGACTGGAGAGGGTCAGTTATAGAGCCACACAATGGTGGGAGGCAAGGGGGCGGAGGGAGGGGTTCAATCTGGCCGAGCCTTCAAGGATGCTTGGTGCTGAAAAGGCGAACTTGAATTCCATTTCCACTGGAGCAGCAAATCTCTTGCCTTTCAGACCCGCCCAACGCAGTGAAAACCAGGGACCTGTCAGTTCTAATGGCCGCCTTAACCCCTTGAGCTTGTGAAGGCTAACTACATAGCTTCTCCCGATTTTATAAATTTAGCTCTATGAATGGAGGAGGATACAAATAGAGAACAATGAGAGGAGCTGGGCTTTGTGGGCTATGGTTTGGGGTTGAAAGCAAAGGAAACCACCGCAGGGCCTTTCTGCATCTGCCCAACATCCACGCGGATGCATCATGAGGCCAACCTCAACTGCATTCCGTTAACTTTTTGGACTTCAACCAGTTCCTTCCTGAGAGCCCTGTGAAGGTTCTTCTAGGTCAGTTCAGAGAATCATCGGAAAAGTTTTCAAACTTCAGTCCAAATGAATGTCCCTGCCCAGATCAAGCCCATGTAGTCTTGGGGTAAAACCTGGGCGCCGATACGTGCGCAGTGCTCCCAGGTGATTCTAACGTGCAGCCTGAGCTAAGAGGCACCAAGGCAGCTTGACGCTGGTTCTCCAACCTCGCTGAGTGCCCAGACAACAGGGGTTGTGGGGCACCATCCCAATGTCCCCAGGGTCAGAGTCAAGGGACTTGAGGCAGGCTTGAGGATGTTCACTTCTCACCCATCCCAGGTGATACTGGAACAGGGAGCACCGTTAAGCATTTGAGAGCCAATGCCCTAGGTAGGGTACCTGAAGGGCATCTGGAAAGCAATCCAATGGCTGATCCAGGTGGACCAGCTCTGCGGAGTGGTGGGACCCTTCTGGGGAGGGCATTGCTCCCCAGGGGAGCTTTGGCTACATCTCAAGACAGTTTGAGGTGTCATGACTTGAGGTGTTGATACTGCTGGCTTTGAGTGGATCAAAGTCCCAAATGCTGCTGCTGCACACCTTATAATGCCCAGGGTGACCCTCACTACAGAGGATGATCTGGTCCCAAATGTCAACCCTGTAATCTACAATGACCCTGGTTTCAGCTCGCTGGCCCTGTTTTGGCTTCATATGTAAAGTATGAAGACTTGCTTCTGCCTAACTGCACTGCTGCGGAGAATGCATGAGAGCCTGGAAGACTGTGCCGTAGACAGGAAGTGCCTGATAAGTGGTAGAAGATCTTACCCTTCCAGCCTCGTGCCTAAGAGCTAGGAACCGGGGGGAAGCACTGCACCTCCTCTGAGAGCCTGTGTTCTCACCTGTAAAGTGATCACAGTCAGAGGGAGAACCTTCCACAGGGTGTTGTGAGGAGAAAAGGAAAAAGTCCTTCGATGTCCCTAGAAATAAGGTCTGTATGGTCGCCCATCATCCCTGCACACAACCTTGATTCTGGAGACTGGCCGGGCGAGCCTGGGATGCTGATCCTGCTGCTCGCCTTGCAGCTTTGCTAATGGCAGAAAGGCAGCTAGTTCTGGTTCCAGGTCACCAGGACCCAGGGATAACAGCAAGCATAGGGCTGCCTCTTACGGTGTCGGGCCAGACCCAAGACCCAGAGGCCAGACACTGCCTCCCCTGTGTACCCCTGAATGTGGCTGGGGAGAAAAGCTGGGGGGGGGGTAGGTTTTCCCTATACATGCACTGACTTCACACAAGTCTGTTTTGGTGAAAATTTGGTGAAACAAATTTTGAAAAGACAAAACACCCCCTCTTGGGTCCGCATCCCATAAGGAGATGCATCTCAAAGCGGTGAGTGGGTCAGCATGGCTTCCCAGGCCTCCTGCTTTCCAGGAGGGAGCAGGAACTTGAACCCAGAACTGTCTGGCTTCAAGCCTGATCTCTTACCCAGCCTGTGGCTTGTGACCTGAGTTACAGCAGGTGCCCAGTGGAAGATTCCAGAAAAACCGAGAACCATCAGCGTACACTCAGCCTTTCCCCTCCTTGCCAAAGCTCCTGGCTTCCAGTCCAACTCCAGCCTCAGAGGGCAAGTGTCCGTCCTCTAATCTGCACACAGAATGGATTTTAGCAACTAGATCTTATTGAGAAACCAATTCCCTGTCCCCCACCCCCAACGCTTGAAAACATATTGTCTTCTTTACTGTAGTTCATTTTGCTTTCCAAAGTGATTAATGAATTAAAGATGCAGTGTATTTATTCTTTTGCCTGATTACCATTCTGTAATAAATCTAAGCTCTGGAGTCTGTCGATACAGGAAGGCCAACCTGCCTCTTTGGAAAATAAAGGTTTGTGCATTAAGCTGAACTTCCAACTCTCAGAGGCAAGAGAAAATTCACCCTTAGTGCTTTATTGAAATAAGAGAAGCTCAAAGAGACACTGGCTGGAGGGTAGAAGGTTTTCTTTCTGGACACAGGAAAGCTGCACATGTGCCTCTCCCAATATCTCCTGGCCTGAGGTTGCAGGCCAGCTGGGCCCAAGGTCTAGGTTGCCAGAAACTCAGGGGCCTTACCTCTCTTACACTTTGGTTTCCTGCCACCTGGAAATGGGGATAAAATGGTCTCTGCTATGGCATGAGAATAGGGTGGGTACAAGTGGGGACGCTCAATACTCAGCCCCAACTCCTCCACCAAAGGACAGGCTATACCTTGTGCCTTCTCTTCCCCAGCTGCACAGCACTGGCTGCCCTGCTAGGTGGAGGGGTTGGGCTGTAAGGGTAACATCCAGCCTGCAATCTTCAGCCCTTTCCAACCAGTTTGAGTTCTCTGGTGCCTCTTGCAGTATGCAACGAGCCCCCATTGACATTTGAAAACCAGTGACTGCAGAGATTCTCCCCTGGCAGAAAATCCGAGGTACATCTGTGGTGGATGGGGTTTGCTTGCTGGGATTTGTTTGTTTTCTTGCTTTTAATATACTAATCTAGACCCAAGCATCTGGAGGGAGTGTGGGGGGGGGCAAGTTGACCATGATAGGTTGGATAATAAATGGTCTCAAAAGTGCCTGACCCGGTGTCTGATCTCTGTCCTGTCAGTTTTTGACTGTGTGATTTTGGTCAGGTATCTGCACCTCTTTGAGCATCAGTTTTCTCATTTTTAGCATGAGGAAATCCTGCCTGTTTGGAGGATTTCCCATCAGTACTTGCAGCACCCACAGGGCAGGGATGCAGACAGATGAGAACTTGCAAAGGTTGGCCATAATATTTCAAGCAGGGGTTGGCTGGCTTCTCTGGAAATTGATGGAAAATGATTTGTATCAGGTCATTTTACTGTTTTCGGGTGGTAAATATCTTTGGTTCTGTGTGCCCATGATCTCTGTTGCAGTTGTTCTACTCTGCCCTTGGTCATAGCTAACTGAACAGGTGCAATTGGGTTCCAATAAAGCTTTTTCACAAAACAGGTACAGTGGTACCTTCGTGCATAAACTTAATTCTCTCCATGATTCTGGCCAAAGAACTCATCGCACAATTCTGGTTGCAATGGAGTTGCAAGCATAGGGCAGTCCACAGCCAGAATGTGACTCCAGTGTGCTGGAGCTTACAGAGTCAACAGAGGGGATTGCAGCATGGCGTTTAACCAAATTTGACTCTGAATGGTGTGGACACACTGAGATTTATAATCTTCCTTAAGAAGTTCCAGCACAGGGCATTTCAAGTGCATCTCCATACCTTCAGGATGCAAGACAGGACCTTTCCCTCTTTTCGTCTGCCCTTCTGGGGCTTTTGATGTAAGATGCTTGGGGGGGCCACGGGTTTTCACTAGTAAATCCACAACCAGGAGAGACAGAGAGCGCAGGGTGTTACTGCTCAACCTGCCCACGGAAAGCTCTGCCGATTTCCCCGTGATGTAATCAGTTCCATCACTGCACGTCCATGCACTCCTCCTCCAGCCATGCTTGGATCTCATGGCCTGATTGACTATTACTTGGGCTGATCGTGAGGTCCTCTTCCCCCCTCCCCTTCCCTGTGTCAGAATCCCACTCCGCCCTGTTGGCCTTGCTTCGCTGTGGCCCATTCCTCACTTCTCTTCCCCATGATTCCTCACTTCCTCACTTCTCTTCCCCATGATTCCTCACTTCCTCACTTCTTTTTCCCCATGATTCCTCACTTCCTCACTTCTCTTCCCCATGATTCCTCTTCTTCCTCCCTTGCAACCAGAAGCAGGAAGGACCTTCCAGGTGGCAGATGTTGAAGGCCATTCTTCATGGCAGCCATGCTTCCTAGAACTGTCTTCTCTGAACAAAGCAAAACATTGCAAAAATGGGGAGTAGAGTGGCCTCTGCATGGACGTTGGATTTAATTACATAGTGACAGTCACTGAGTAGGAATCCCAGGAGGCCCGGGTGACATCAATGGCCACGGGTGAGAAAAGAATCTGAGTGAAGGATTTGCACCACTGAATGTGCCTCCCGCCTTCCTGGTAGGTTCTGTCTTCCTGCCTTTGAGATGTACGGAACCGAATACCAGATTACGAGGAAACTTCCACAGAACGCCAATCGTTTGGAGCTGGGTTTTCCAATATCTCCAAATGAACACTGCTGATTTTGCCTTGGGAACTCTAGACAACACATTTTGCACATGAAAACTGACAGGGAACAAAAAGCTTCCTCCCTCTTAGCAGCACTGTCTGAAATCAGAACCTCCCTGACATCAGCCAAACAATCAAACCTACATGTAGGTGTGGGTCTTTTTTGCTACCTGTTTATTTATCAACACATCTAGAGATATCCATTAAGAAACAAAACATGAACCACATTTTCTATCTTAAGCTTTCTAATACCTCTTGTGGAAAAACAAACTGAACAGAAACATGTAAAATGATTTTTAATTATCATTTTAGACCTAATAAAAGAAAAATCTTATGTCAACACATACTCTATACAAAAGTGTATTGATGAGATGTTTCACAGTCTCTTGTTTTGATGTCAAGTCTTTGAAATGTGACCTGAATTCGGATGCTGCATATTCAACAAGATTATTGAGAAACAGTCTAACCAAAAAATTAAAGGTGCGTTTAGGAGATTAAAAAACTATTACATTACAGCATTTAAATTTATATATGAAAAATTAAATATGAAGTAGAATCCTACAAAATTAGTAAATAAGTGCCAACACACTTCAAGTGCTATATGGCCACTTGTGGTCAGTGGCTATTGCACTGGACAGCACACTAGACTCTGGAATTTAGAAGTTGTCTGAGTTCTCTGGTTGAAAACTTCTCACTACTAGCTTGAAAGTTGACTTTGTCTTAGAAAGAACAAGGTTCTATGGGTGGAGCTTCCAGCCTGCATGCTAAAGCTAGCAAAGAGTGAGGCCCAGGGTCTCTCTTCACGGCAGGGCACATAGCGTGACGCCTGCTCATCGGGGAAACTTCATAGCTGTCAAGGGATGGAAGGAGAGAAGAAGGGACAAACGAGACACATACAATACAGACTTTAAATAGGAATCTCAAGAGTTTTGTTTGAATTTTCTTTGTAATTACACAATAAGGGAAGAGATCTTCTCTATTTTCTGGACCTGAAGAGGGACCTGAATCTAGAGGGACACATGAGAAATTTCATAATTAGATCCTCATCTTGAATGGGATGCTGCTTCTCCTTTGTCTTCCACTATACAGTAGGGTCTGTCAAGCCCCCCTTGGAGCTTTGTAGAGAGTAGGGTTCTTCTGTAAAGCATGGAGACGCAAGACTCAGGGCTGTGGAGAGTCTGATGCTTCATTGTAGAGTTCTGGCCTTCCCACCCTGAGAGATCTGCCTGCCCAGGTCTGTGGACAGGGTCAGCCAAGAAACATTCTGTACTGTTATTTGGCACCCAGGGTAAGGACAATCTAGAAAGCATGTTTCATTCAGGCAATGGATGCTTATGCATCTGTAGTAAGGTTTTCTCTAGGGCTACAACTTTATCTCTGCTCTTAGATCCTTGAGCATGTGAAGAAGTTTGTGCACTTAATCCCAAATCCCCCTTTCACCTCTTTGTTCACCTGACTCACCCCTATAAATGAGCAGACCATTGTGTGAGGCAGTGGGGTGCTGGGGTACAGATGAGGACAACATGCATTTCATCCTGCCCTCCTACAGTTTTGCAATGTGTTGACGTCGATGGACTCTAAACAAATAGCTCATTAACACCATGTTAAGTGCTAAAGGGTTGAGAGTACAATGTTGGGACAAGACCTGGTCTGAAGATGAGGAGCTGTAATATTTCACTGGAGCATTTAAGGATGAACAGGATTGTGTGTGGAGAAGTTAGGGAAAGAGCAATGGGAGGAGGAAGGTTTAACAAGTAGAGCAGGAAAAAGCTTGCTCTGCTGAACTCAGAAAGGAGCTGAAACTGGCTGGTGAGTGGCTGCAAGTGTGAGGACAATGACTCATGTGAGGACCAGAGATATCACTGTGTTGACTTCTGCATGCCTGGAGCTCATTCCATGCCTGGTACAAAATTATAAGCACTTAGCATGCGTTTTTGGAGTAAATAAAGGAAACCAGTACGGTGGCGCGTCCTGTCTTTAGGCCACTCTTGCCAAGCCCGCAGGCATACCACCTCCTCATTGCTCAACCTGGTAACCTCCATTCCAAATTGTGTCCATCAAGGTCTCAACTTCCTTTGGCTTTGGAAAACATGTTCTGTACCTTTCCCTCATATATGATCTATAATTGCGCATGTTTTCAGAAAAAAAAATAGTTCAGGTTACTGTGTGTGTGTGTGTGTGTGTGTGTGTGTGTGTGTGTGTGTTTCAATACTCCACTGACTCAATAGACTTTGCAGATGAAGGCTGATGTGGATTTTTCTCTTCTCCATCTCCCATCCTCAGTTCTTTAGGTTTCTCTGATTTCATCGCAGAGTCCTCAATGTAATATATGGCTTGGAGAGTTATTTAAGGATTCATGTGAGTGGTGTAGACATGGGGGGAAAACACACACAAAAAAACCCCCAGCCAAACCAAAACAAACACAGGAAGAGAAGGTTCAAGCTCCCAGACTTCTCCACATCTGCCCATCAGATTGCCAAACAATAACCTGTTCTGACAGCGAGGAAGGGGGAGCAGAATGAAATACAGCATCATCTGCAGTTTTCATTTCCTTTGGCTCTTCCAATTTTAAAAGAAGGAATCATGTTTAACATCTTAATTAGGGACCGTAATGTACAATGTGGTTTTTTTTTTTTTTATGAACATCTTGTAATTTACTCTTGAAGTAAATTATAGTCAATTTATCTGCAGGGACAAGTCAATAAAACAGTGGAGGGTGCAAGCTTTTCAATCACCTGCTATTTGTATTCTCTTTTCACTATTGTACAGGAGACAAGACAACAGGCAAAGGTGTGGGGCTCAGGAAGGGAGCTGTGACTCTGAAGTCAGCCTTTGGAGTCTTTCCCTCCTGTGAAAGCCAGTCCAGCTGTCTTGAGTTCAGAATTTGCAGAGATGAACATTGTTGCCAGCTGTCTTGAGTTCAGAATTTTCAGAGATGCACATTGTCGAATAGGCAGAGTGACTGGGACCTTTGGGATCTTGTGACGTGGATGGCCAGGCTGATTCAAGTGGTAAACCAGAGCGCTGTCTGCTCATTACAGTGGTTCATTCTAATAAGGGTATTGCATGCACGTACACGCTTCTGGTAGGTGGAATCCAGGAGCCTTCATGGTTGTCTCCTTGGTAGCTCAAGCTCAGTTACTAGCTACGCTCACTCAAACCAGGGCCAATGTCCTCAACATTTAGGGTTGACAAGTGACTCTGTGGTCTCAGAAATACCAACGCGTAGCAGACAACACCCTCCAAACAAACCTGGTAGGATGGAAAAGAGTTTTGTGGTGTTTCTGTTGGGTCAGAGGAGTAGTACATGTGTCCGGCTAAGAATAAATTCTATGAATGGTTTGTCTTGCTCCAGAGAGAGGACACAGGATGGCCACCAGGTGATGATTCCTCAAGGTTCGAAAGCTTTTCCAAATTAAATAAAAGTCAGACAGTAGAAACACGTGAGCAATCTTTCAGATCTACAGGAGTTTGTTGTTCTGTTGCCCCAAAGGAAGCACCCAGGCTTGTAGATTTAACACTAGATGAAAAAGAGGCCAGGGAGCATCTGTGACCCGCAGTGGTGTGTGCTCAGGGCCTAGAACTGTGTCCCACTTTGGATGAAAACCTCCCCATCTATGCTTTTTCAGGGGACACAGCTGCCCCCTGCCTCTCTTGGTATAATGGGGCTCATCCCCTGAAGTCTGATCCAATCTTCCTTTATCTCTAGAATAGGAAAACTAAGAGATAATAGAAAATCAGTTCCAATACCGTCTTTTAATTTTAGTCCAAAGAAAGGATGAGATGTGATCATGTCAGATGACAAATCACATCAAGGTAGTTAGCCAAAGAGAAGGATATGAAGTATTAAACCATAGTATGTCCTAATGTGACACAAATAACCTCCTTCCTTCTTTTCCTTCTTTTCTTTTTTCCTTCTTTCCTTCCTTTTTCCCTTCTTCCTTTCCTCCCTCTCTTCCTCCCTTCCTTGCTCCCTCCCCCTTGCCCTCCTTCCCTCCTTCTTTCTTCTTTCCTTCCTTCTCCACCTTCTCATCTAATCCAATCGTAAGTGGACAGAATTCCCTTTCATACTTTTTCCATCTCTATCTGAAAGTTATTGTGCTAATCAAGTGACCCCACAGAAGAAAACAACCAAAGACCAGTGGACGCAGGCATAGGGCACATGGCTCTCCTGGTGACTTGCCCAGTTGCAGGCTCAAATCCATGATAGGTGCTCCACTTGGACAAGAGATGTCCACATGTGCGCTCTGAACTCAGACTCCCTGCCCTTCCTTGAAATGCTCATCTTGGTTTAAAGATCGCCTAGGGCTGGCAAGATGGCTCAGCAGACTATACCCCTGCTTAGGCAAGCACAGGAGCCAGGGTTAGCTCCCTGTCACAACAGGCAGCACCGGCCCCGCCCGCAGGTGCACTGAGCCAGTGAGTCTGGGCATGATGGTGCACTTATAATCCCAGCTCCAGGGAGGCTGAAAACAGGAGGATCACTATGAGTTTGTGCTGTGTAGTGAGACCCTGTACACACACACACACACACACACACACACACACACACACGATCACTTTTCTCAGTAAACCTCTTACTGCCTGTCAGCTTCTGCTATAGGGTCCACAGCACCTGTGTGTTTCCTTCATGATGCCCATAGGATGAATTGGCTTTCCTCTTTCTGGGTCATGACTGTTCACAGAGAAGAGAGCCGGCCGATACACCGCACATCGCATGCACACAGGCGGAATGCATGAGAAGTGCACAGCCCTCGCGCCACTGCAACACTTGTCAGCCTTCCTGGAGATGACCACGTTCAGCCACAATATAGACCACCCCACCTAATATTCTCGGCACTCAAACACTTGGGCATTGCTATGCTGTCTGTTTGGAGATGAAAAATCCGAGTCTCAGTGAACCAGAATGCCCAGAGCCATACATGTAGCAAGCAACACGGAGGGGTACAAATTGTGTCCATAGCCCAAATGCACCCCATTTTCTTGTGCTCTGCTTTTGAGCTCATGCTGGTGGTGAACCTGTTTCTTCTAGTTTGTGGCCAGGGCAACCCTTACTCTGTCTCTGAGGAGTGATACCTCAACTCACAAACTTAATTTGTTCTATGGGTTTGGAAAAGATGGTTGCATCTGTGCTTGTGTGGGAAAGACAGCTATGGTTGTGTTTGTCACCAGTGCAGAATTTGTAAACAAAAACATTTTGCCAAATGCTTCTGTTTGCAAACTAAACTGTTTGAAAGAAAGCATTCATGAACTGGGGTATCACTGTATTAGGAGCCTGGAAAATTCTGTACCAAGATCACTGGAAAAGACAGAGTCATTTTCTTCTCCTTCATCCTCAAACTGCTCAGCTTGGCCATTGTCTAATTTTCTTCTTCAAAAATGGAAACTTTGGGAAATCATCTTGGCAGAAAAGTCTTGCTTAGCTCTTCCCAGAAAATCAAGTCTTGGTAGTAATGGCACAAGCCACAGACCTGAATTCTTCAAGAAAAGATCTCACTGGCTGAAGACAGTCAAAAGGAGGCTGGACAAAAAAAGCTTAGAGGTGTGTGAAGACAGCAGAGCCCATAGGGAGAAATCCTCACAGAGCCACTTTCACCGAGTCCCTTATTGGTTCTAAGCTTCCCATATATGCTAACTTGTGTGGATACTATACTTTACTCCCATTTTTCAGATAAGGAATTTGAGGCCCAGAGAGTTTATCTAACTTGACCCAGGTCACATAGCTAAAAGAGGAGAGTGTGAATTATACCTAATTTGGGATCATGAATACATATTAGAGAGATATGCTGTTTTAGAAGGCTGCCCAAGGAGTTTTCGCTCCACAGTCACCCTCTACTTCATTACTTTTGGGAGTCTGTTGTTAAACTGGCCACAAAATGCCATCCAGTAACTTGTGAGCATCCACCACATTAAGGCTGAGTTCCCCTCCTCTGAGATCCACCAGCTTACAGTTTCCTAGAGGGTTCCTGTTCTGGGCTCGAGTCGTGATGGCCAAGGAGTACAGAAAACAGAAAATCAGGAAGGTGAGGAGGCAGACCCGGATCGTGGATGATCCCAAGGACCCTCAGCACGTACCCTGAGGAGGAAGCTTCAGCTAAGTGGCCAAGGCTCTGCGGGACTCAACCAGGTGCCCCAAACTGTAGGAAGGCGTTCCAGGAAGGATGCAGTAGCGAGAAGAAGGAAATGAGGCAGTAAAGTGATTTGGCACTACTGGCCAGATGGCAGGAGGAGCAGGGAGACAGTGGTGTTGTGCTGAAGTCAGCTCGCACTGGTTTGCATAACCTGATTGGCAAATCTTCAGGAATTCTGCAAGCAGATTGTTAAACAGCCATTATTTAAAATTAAATTATATAGAATTGCAAATAAATACATTATATTATCAAGGTGATCAACCACATTTACCATCCTTGCCCTAGAGGCCATGTATATCTACATATTGCCTGGAAGTCACTCATCTATCTTCGTGGCATTGAACACTTCTTCCCAGCCCTATACTTCATAATGTTACACTGGTAGTTTAGGAATAGACACATGAGAGTAGCCACAGCAGAGAAATCAGTGAACTCTAAGCACCAGGACATGTTTCCTCTGGGGAGGTTGGGTTTTAAATACTTACCTCTGCTCAGAGTTAAGAAAGACCTTGACATCAAAGGTGTTAAATGCATCCCAGAAACCTCAGACTATTACCTATCCTTGCATTAACTCAGGTTCCTGGAAAAGACAAAAAGAGCCTGAGGCAAGCCTGAAGTTCTAGTCTTTTGTGGGCTAGTGCCTTCCCTCCCAGGGAAGCAGGGGTTAGGGGCCAGGGCCATCCAAGAGTGAAGGGTGCCTGGCCACCCTTGCCATTGCCTCCAAGCTCACAAATAGACCCACCAACTTGCTCTATCACAGACAGAGCCTTAGGACATCTGTCCCAGGGAAGCTCGAGAGGGAGAGAGATTATCTGCCAGCTCCTCTGGGTCACAAAGGTCTTCCCACCAAGTTAGCTCAACCTCCTTTCTGGGTCTAGCCTCTGGGGAAAGCAGATCCCTAAACCCCTGCAGGGCTTCTTTTGCATCAAAGAGGTGGGAGGAGTCATGATTCTGATGGCAGAAACCAGAAGCACCATCCTGGCTCAGTTGCTCTGCTGGTGGCCTAGAAGGATGTGAGAAGCAGAGGAAGCACAGGAGAC
>NDGN011487586.1:0-11078 GCA_002564285.1 Tympanoctomys barrerae
GTGCTGACACAGAGACTTGAAATTCTAACTAAGGGTCAACTGATGTTTAAAGGAAACTACTACACGGTCTCATTGAGGCATAGATGTTTAGTGAGTCTCACTTTAGCCTTAAAATGTATGGAAACACTTCTCCACAGAACTGGCCCCACAGCTGTCAGATGCGCCAAGGCATGGGTTAGTAAGTCTGCAGAAATGAAGTATATTTTCTGACCGCAATGAATTAAATCCAAAATCAATACCTAGTAAATGTACAGTGTCTTAAAGTTTGTAAAATAATTGCAACACAGCAAACATAGTCTATGTATTGAAGAATAAATTTCATAGGAAATTAAAATAGCTTTCAAAATGAATTACAATTTAAATACATTAGATAAATATTTATAAGATATACACAATGCAGTGTTTTGAGGGAAATGTATAGCATTGAAGATTTAAGTTAGATTTGAATTAAATATCATAATGATGCATCTCAAGATTTAGACAAATAAGAATAAACCAAATCCCCACACAGCAAGGGGAAAGATAAGAAAGGGCAGTGAACACATAAAATGAAATAAAGACTGTGAGAACAATATAAAGGACCAATAAAGGATCAATGGAACGAAGAGTTGAAAAGATGGAATTGACAAACCAAAGCCCTTGTACCTCGTACAACATAGCCAAGCATTCTGGGAATTAGAACACAAATGATTTAGCACTGAAGGGAGATACCTTAGTAGAGGAACTCTCCTGTATCACAAGATACGAGAACAGAAGAAAAAAACCCTATGAAAGACAGGGGAAAAGAAAGTAACTATCTCTGATGGGAGACCACGTGACTATTCAAACAACCAGAGTATCTGCAAGAATACTTCTGGAGGGAGTGTGAGTAGGGTAGTCGTGTTTTACATAGACTCATATACAAAACAACAGAAGTGATTTTTCTCTACTGTCAGCCTTCATGCAGAAAATTGATTATTTGAAGTAAAACGTGATTTTCAATAATACCAAAATCCTGAAATAGTTTACAACATGAATCAGACTTTCTAGGCTATTTAAAAATTTTAAATTTTGGAGAAAACAAGCAAAAGAGATTAATATTTTATAAAGTACCATTCATACATTGGAAGGCTTTATTTGTTGGATTCATCAGTTAATTCTGAGATTTATGAGGAGAAACAATAACTGAAAAACTTAAGATCCAAAAGGCTAAGACAAAACAACAAAATGGGAGAAAATTTTCTTGGCACCCAAAAGGGAATTCTGAAAAGCTACAAACTAAAGGGCTTTTCTTCATCTGCCTTGGAGAGAGATGCTCCTCGATGCACGCTCTTTCTAAGAATATGTATTTCTGAAATGAAGACAATTTGAAATTGTGTTTTCAAAAGTCACATTTTGGAGCAAGGAACAAGTGACCTATCCATTGAGATCTAATCTGGTAAAATTATCTTGTTTTGCACACAAATTTCCCCCTTCAAATTTCAGGTGAAGAAATTACAAGGTGAAGAATTTCTACCAGTCAAGTAGTGACTAAGGAACCTACTCTCATAGTCAGTCATAGTCCCAGTGCATATGGAATGAAGGTTATGGTTCTGAACCAGGGAAAAGAGTGGGTGCAGGTCCACGCCTTGCCTATCAACAACTGATGATTACCTACTGTTACACTAAGAGGAAAAATAGTGTAAATTATATGACCAGCTCACCCTTTTAAATGGAGTATGAAGAAAAGTATTCAGATATTTAACATACTAGTGGTAATGCTGGAAAGCCAGCGTTATTGATTAATGTTGGTGCCAATGGAGGACAGGGAAGGCCAAGAAAACTCGATGGTCTAGGACTGCTTATAGCATGAGTCGCTAAACATTACCTAAATAACTCAAGGACTAAATGTTCTACACCAGTAGTAATGACAAAAGAAGCAGAATAACAACAATAAAAATACAAAAGCATATTCCTAGAAAATGCACACAGGAAACTGAACATAAAGACTTTTAAAAGTTCTATAAATATGGATGAAACAATATTATAAACTATATTTGAGTATGTATTTTATTTTAAGAAATATAACTAAGCACACATCAATCACAAAGTAAAATCTAAGCTTACTGTGTTTAAAGGAACATGACACTATAAATATTGAAAAACCAAAAAGTAGGAGAATATGATAGGAAAAGAGAAGAGACATCAGCGGTACTATCTTAATACTGGAGGAAACAAACAATAACTTAGGTGACATCCATAAAAAAAAAAGACAAACAAACACCTAGGAAATGAAAGTATGAAAAGCAAGCTGCGGAAGTTGCGTGTATGTGTGTATGAAATGGCGGATTAGCTTTGTTAATGAGGCCGAAACTGGAGCTGAGAAAACCCAGAAGGAGGACAAGCTGTGGAGCTTCCAGTCCTCTCCTCATCTGTGGTGGGCTGAGTCTCAAGCAGATGTGAACAAAAGTCTAGTAATGTAACTAACAGCGAAGATCTGTGACCCGTAGAACAAATGTAGCATTCCGAAAGTGGAGAGTGTACCATTTCCACACAGGATGCTAGAATGTTGGCTAGCATTGCCCGTCTAGTAGGGCATAGATAAAACAGGGGAAGTTGAGATGATGTTTGTGTTCTAACGTGGTGGATTATATGCTGGCCTTAGACAGAGATGGGCGCATTTTATTCATCAGGAAATGGGCATCTGCTCTTAATTCATTAATTTTTCTAAAATGGAGAATGGCTGTTGAATGCTTCCAAATGCCTGTCAACATCTGTGGAGATAAGTCTAATTTTTTTTCTTTTAGATCTTTTAATGTTATGAATTAGAGCAATATATTTTCTAAAAGCCAATGATCCTTGCATCTGAAAGAAATTGTTTATTAGATGATTTCATTGTTTTTATGCGCTCCTTGAATTGCTGGATTTCCATTCAGGGTCCTGCACCAGCCCGTGTGAGGTTGAGACAGATCTAGGTCAGACACTGTCCTTGTCCCCACCCTCTTTCTTCTTTCATGAATACTGCTCAATGGCAGCCCATGCAATTAGACGGGAGAAGCAAACAGAGACATAAAACTTGCTGAAGGTGAGCTAACCCACACACTGTATAAGAACAGCTTCCGGGGGGAAAAATGCATCCTCTAAAACTGCCACTGACGATATCACAACTCAAAAATCAAATTTAAAATTCCACATTCAAAATAACAGATTCTAGATAGAGAATCACTGCAAATAAATTTGCAATGAAACAAAAAGCATCTACCTTATGTAAACTTGCAAATACCTTTGAAGAACACAAAGCCCTCACACAGAAGAAAACATAGGCCTGTATTTATGAGATCAAAAACTTTGAAAACAAAGCAGACCCAAGAAAACTTGTTGAATAAAAGTTATAAACTTTGAGAGGACTTCTCAGAGAATGGTTGAATTTGGGTAAAATTACTCAAGAGCATATCAAATACCTATGACTTAATTTACAAGTTTAATATAATGTTAATAAAATATATCTCAGTGCTTTGAGGACTATAGGTTCACTTGGGAGATAATATTTAGAGGGAGCTGGGGAGATAGCTCTTAGGTCTAAGTGCCTGCCTAGCAAGCACAAGGATCCAGGTTCAATCTCCTATACTGCAAGCCTTGTCAGCCCCAGAACCAGACATGGTAGTGAATGCTTATAATCCCAGTGCTGGAGAGGCTGAGAAAGGAGGATCATTATAAGTCCAAGCTGTATAGCAAGACCCCGTACCAAATAAATGAATAAATACATAATAAATGCTGTATTTTACAAAAGATTTAGAGGTAATATTAGAGAGATGTCAGTAGGACAGGAATAGTTCTACAAGATTGTTTTTTTCTTTTTGTATTTAGTAAAGGGTCTGCAGGGTCTACAGGGTCTCACTACATAGATTGGACTCATAGTGATTCTCCTGTTTTTCAGCTTCCCAAGCACTGGGATTACAGGGGTGCACCACCACACCCAGTCTCAGTTGCCATCTCAGTGCGTCCCGGGGGCAGGACCAACATTGCATGCGGGGGATCAAATCCCAGCCTCTGCGCTCTGCCTAAGCAGGCACTTTAGTCCGTTGAGTGCCCTGGCCAGTACAGTCCTACAAGATCTTAAGACACATGAAAAAAAATTCATAAATAAAATACTATGGCACAGGCATGTGGAAATATAGACAAAGAAAATAAACTGAAATGCAGGAGTTTGGCGTGTAACTGAGTTATAATTAACATGAGTAAAGTCAGATTTTTTAATAAGTAATGTTTGGCTGATGTATATGAATGTTGGCTTCATTCTTCCTACCATATATCAGGAAAATGTCTATAGTATCTAGAAGTCTTACCTTTGGGTATATAAGGACTGCAAAGAATTGAAAGTAGGCCACTGGAGAACTACCTATATAATCATGTTCACTGTGACACTCTCTCAGTAGCCAGAAGTCAGGCACCACCCTGATGATATCCATGATGGAGGCATGGACCAAGAGCATGTGGCCCAGGAAGACAGTGGGTTAGTGTTCATCTTTCAAAGGACAGGAATGTTGCCCTGCATTGCCACATGGATGATTGTTGAGGACAAGTGAAATAGATCAGTCTGAAAAGGACAAAGTTGGCACGATTGAGCCCTGTGTGAGGTACCTAAAGAGTGAAACTGAGAGAGACAGAAAGGAAATGATCTCTGAAGCTGAGAGGAGGGGAATTCAGACATAGTTAAGTAGGCATGGAACTCCAGTTCTGAACGATGAAATTAAGATCTGAGATCAACTGCAGACCAGTGTGGTTCTAACCAGTGCCACTAGACTGTGGACTCCAAAACAGTCATTCTAAGAGCTGGGGAGATATCTCAGTAGAATAAATGCTTGCCTGGCAAGCGAGGGTCCTGATTTCAATCCCTGGTACCAGAAAAAACAAGCAAGCAAACAAACAAAATAAAACTGTCCTTCTAGAAATAGATCTGTATCTATGTAATTGTCTTTATAACTCAGTTCATATCTGTATTTGTCTCTCTACATAATTACATATCTGTATATTATCTATATTATGTTCATAAAAATGAATAACTATACTCATATTTATATGTTTATCTAAATAAATATCTTTACACATGTAACTATATATTTATATCTATCATATATTTATCTGCATTTACATATATATCTAAATCTATACCTGAGTATCTCCACGTGTATGTCTGAATATAGATCCATTTAATCAATTTATCACAGGGGCCAAGGTTTGATTCCTGGCACCACATGCTGCGCCGTCCCCGCCCACAGGCGCACTGAGCAGGTGCCTAGTCTTGGTGTGGTGGTGCTCACTTATAATCCCAGCACTGGGAAGGCTGAAAGCAGGAGAATCATTATGAATCTGAGATATATAGTGAGACCCTGTACCAAATACATAAAAATAAATAAAATGAACTTGCATCTAGCCTCGCGCTGCCTCTACACACACGTACATGTCTACATCTTACTGTCGAACGCGTATTACTTCTATACCTCTAGCTTCTGTCCTGTCTCCACCACAGTGAGACCAAGGGAGATGGATGTGTTATGGGGATCAAGCTCCCGAGGGCTGCAGGTGTGGAGATGTCTGCAATCTGCCATCTCCATGCCCCGTGGGCTCAGTTAGACCTGAAGCTCTGGGACGCAGGAGAGCTGCAGTGGCAGGGCCGATATGAGAGCAGACATGATGAGATGTCCTGATCAAGCTCGGCCCAGCCACTGAGCAGAAGATCGGAGGTCCACAGCTCTGCTCTCTGCCCTTGGCTCCTACTTCCCCGAGTGCAGATGCACAAATGCTAAGCTGATGAGGAAGAATCCTCACAAACACATCCTGAAATAATGTTGAACCCTTCTGCATCTAGGTCCTGTCCAGTTGAAATATGACAGTAAGTGCTCCTTGTGACACAGCAAAGGAAAAGCCACCACCTCGAGACAACCACAGAAAGCGACACCTTTTGAAGTTGGCAAATGTCAATGACAGAGTTTGGCCAGGGGAAGCACTGAGTGGCTGCGGGTGGGAAGTTGCTGGTGTCAGTGGGAGAGAAGAGGCCAGGTGATGATGGGAGGTCATGTGGGGCTGGGGTGTCCAGTGGGGTGAGAGGCAGCATGACTGGTCTAGAGGATGTGGGACAGCCAGGGTGGCATTACTCATCCCATGAGCCAGCGTGGGTGTCAGCTCTACCATTGGTGCTCTAAGTCTAAGTGGAAGGAGACTGATGATAGTTCAGGTGGGAAAGAAGTGGTGCCTGTCAGGACAGGTCTCTTGGCAGGGCACAGCTCCCACAAGGAGGCAGCAAAGGGCCAAGTGGTGGTTATCAGGTGCCACCTTCACCCCAACTCCAGTAAGACTCTTGATGGGCAGAATATGGCTATAGGAGAAGCTGATCTGGGAGATGAAACTTTCAGGTATTTCACAGAATCCAGCACAAACCCTTTGCCTTCCACAAGGGCTTGTTTGAATGAAGAAGAAAAGGACAACAAACACAACTTTATGAGTAAGTGATTTATATAGTGGGAAACACTTCCCGTTATCCTTTCCAGTGCAGGCTACCTTTATGGTAAATGTGGGCTATCATTATTTTGTACAGACATTGTACAACACATAGATTTCTTGACTTTCTTTACAGTTTATGAAAGGCTGCTTTCTCTTTAAGGGAAAGCTTCTCTACTCCTTTCCGTATAGGTGTGTGCAGCCCGTGAAGGGGCAGTGCCGCCTTACAACCAGAATGTGCAGGAGAACCCCCAAAGTGACACTTGTGATCAATGCACAGCCTTTCAAATATTTCTTTATTTTAGTGGTGCGGGATTTCAAGCCAAAGACCTCCATGCTGAGCTGTACCCCAGCCCTTTTTATGTTGAGACAATGTCTTGCTAAGTCTGCATTACCCAAGCTAGAATTGAATTTGTGATCCTCCTGCCTCAGCCTCCCAAAGTACACAGATTACAGGCCTGAGGTGCCCACCACCTGGCTTCCATGTACAAACTATAAGCCACAATCAATTATGGATTTCATTGGGACTTATATTCTTCATTTTCCCAGTAGCACTTGATCCATAGCTGCATCATATTTATGATCAATTAAGAAGCATGTGGCATAAATCCCTTAATGAGTTAATAATGTTTATAAGGCATTTATCTATGAGGCACCGCAAATTCCACCTGCCAAGAACCTTTTCAGAATACAGTAGAGAAGAGTCTGGAGAAGATTTATGCCATCCACAATTTTAGAGTATGTGTCCCAAGAGCCTGAGTAGTTTGTGTCTGTCCTTGACAGCATTTTAAATTTTTACTCACTTATTGTTACTTTTAAGAGACAAAAAACCCTGATATTGTGTTAACAAAGTCCCTGACTGCTGTGTAGCTTTGGAGAATCTCCACAGGCCAGCGTCTCACCATAGTGAGGTGTTAGGGATGCAAAGCTTATCTGCATATCAGTTTTTGAAAGTACAATATCAGCCACTGAAGATGATGAGCAATTTTCTCCTTCCCCTTCATTCCCTTGATAAGAACAGCAGCTGGGCTTTAAGAGGCCCATAAAGTTCAATGAGTACTTGCATAACATTCCATAAATTGAATTATCTTTGCATCAGTGGATACATCACAGATTAGCTTGGGGCAAACGTTGGAAAAGGATGAATCAAGTGCCCAGTGTCACATGCCATGTGCCCTAGGGCCTAACGCTCATTTATCCCTGGACCCACGTGCTATGAAACAGAATATAAGGCACTGACCAGAACTTCTGAAGGACTGCAAAGATAAAAGCTTAGGCACAGGACTCCAGGGTCTCATCTCAGCCTTCTCTTCCTGGTGTGCAATAAAGAGCTTGCATTTCCACTTGTGATTGTGCGTGAGCAGCCGTCCGGGAGATGACAAAAGGCCAGGCAGACAGTGTGGCAATTAATGCATGGCCCAGAGATCATTGCCACCCACTGCTGTGTGGCTCCGGAGAACCTTCCCAGGACTGTGTCTCCCCGGCATCCGCCACAGGCTTTCCCTCCACACTGGGGACTAGGGCACATGCCACCGAAATGGGATGCCAAATCCTTCTCATTCGCTTCCTCTGGATCAGGTCTTGATGAGGCTTTGTCTACTGCTGGAGATCTTCCTACCTAGAAAGTGTGCACGACCAAAGGGCAAGAAGAGCCATGGGCTCGTCAGTGATGTCACCGGGCAGTCATTTCCAAAGGCCAAGCTGGAGCCTGGTCCATCAGGTGACGCCAAGTCCTCTGCACTTGGCAGTCCCATGGATCCTGAGACCTCGAGGGGTCTCACCCATCTCTCATGCTGAAATTCTTAAACAGTTCTGCTCCATCTTTGGCATGGGGGTGACAAATAGAAGCAATTAGTTTGGTTAGAACCAAAACTTGACTTAAAAAAAAATTACCTTGGTCCTGGCATTAACATTTCACTGATAATACTCTTTTCATAAATCTCGGTGTCCCTGCTAAATTATTCATGCAGTGCACTATGAGAACATATGACAATTTCTTAAAAAATGTATTCTTCATAGCATCTTGCAATCAGCCAGAATGCCACTCCATGGGTTATTTTTCCGAATCTCGCCATCTGAATGTTCTGAATAAATTTCACTTTATTCAATAAATTTCACTGTTGTTTCGAAGCATTTCTTTTATGATTTCTACAGCCTCACTTCTATTGTATTACCCTCCTATTTTATTTTTTTCCCTTCCTCTTGATTTCCCTTTATATCTGCTCTGAGCTTCACTTTACCATTTTTGCAATCTATCATTTCAGCTTTGAAAAAAGATATTTCCTATTATCTGATCTTGCCTAGATGTACTTAACTTTGTGACTCTCGTATTTCTCCGAGTGACCTTTCTGATATAATTCTTTGGTGCTACATCTTGAAAGTGCCTTCTGACAGATTTAGCGGGTGCCCTTTTAATTCCCACCCTGGAACCTACCCTGGCTGTCTATAATACACTTTCCGCCAGCCACGAACTGTCTGTGCTTCTTAAATCAGACGCAGAGCAAGGGTAACGCTTGGATGTGCCACTCACTCCCGGCTTAGCGCGCACATTTTTCTTCTCGGAATTGTCAGATGACTTTTTCATAGTTATTTGCCTAAAGAAATCTGAAGTCAAGGTAATAGAAACATATAGACATTCTCACCTTGCCCGCCTGGGTGGGAGGGCCGACGTGTGCTCAGACCGCTCTTCCAGCCCCCTCTGGGATGCACCTGGGCCTCAGGGCCGCTTCCTCTGTGCGGTTGGGCACTTCATCTCCTCACTGTACAAGTCAGCGGCGAAGGGTCTTCTGCTGATGCTGGGCCACGCCCCAGTCTCTCGAGCTTGTCCTGCGCTGAGAGCCCACTTTGCTGCGCGGCCTTCCACAGCTGTTCTGTCCTTCCCCAAAGGATGAAAATGAATCCCCAAGTCCAGCACGAAACTCAGGCAAAGAATGAAAAAAAAAAAAAATCAAGACCTGCCTACTCCGTTTCCAGATGAACTTTGGATTCATATCCTCTCTTTTGCATAGAAATCAAATGTTTTGACATAGGTCATGATATTCACCATTTCAATAAATTATGGTAAATTAATTGACTAACAAGTCATCGCAGCATTCTTAGCATTCTGCAAATGGACTTTCCGTGTGCTCTGTCCCTCTTCTCAGGTACACACAACAGACAAGAGACACAAGGCTGCTGCCTCGTGGAAACTGCCTGGCTAATGCAGAAGGAGGAAGCCAGGTACAGAGAGTCGCTGCGGAGCCACATGCGCCCCATGGAGGATGCTCTGAATGCTCTGGCAGGGGGACATGGTGCCTGTCCCCCTCAGTTTGGAGGTCTGAGGATGATATAGGTGACAGCACCCAGGGGTCAGTGGGGTTGAGTTTCCCTCCAGGACCCCAGAGGACCGTCTCACCCTTGGCGCTCCTGGCTCTGCAAGTCTGCCGCACTCCCTGGCCCATGGCCCCTTCCTTGATCTCTGCAGCTGGCCAGCGGGCCAGCCTCGCTGCCTCACACTGTCTGGCTCTGTGCTCTCCTCTGCCTCTCTCTTCTGCCTTAAGGGCTGTGTAGCGGCCGTGAGACCACCTGGCTGATGCGGCGACCCTTCCCTTTCGCCTTTAGCTGGGCAGCAGCCAGGATTCAATTGCAATTGTGCTTTGCACTCATCATATGTGTTGGGGGGTACTGAGGTGTGTCCTCCAGCATTCCTGGCCTGTCCTTATGTGATGGTGGTGTGGACCTTCCAGAGGTATCACCAAATGGGGGATCTGTAGGCTGTGCCATTCCTGGAAGCTTACTCCGTTGGCTCAAAATGGTTGGTCTGGAAGCACAACTCATGAAGCCTGTCTGGCTTCCTGCTTGACCACGTCACCCCTTCCTCCCCACAGGCTACCAGCACTGCCCTGCATCAGGAGGTGACCCACGGAGGCGCCTGCAGCAGAGCCCACCATGTGTCTGAATGGCTGGCCTGCAACATTGCCAGCGAATAAACTTCCGTTTTCTATAAAGTAGTTCACTTCAGCGATTTGATTATGATAATGAAAATGTAGCCATACACTTTGTAATGCAGCATCCTCCCAAGTGATGGGAACCAGGAGGTGGACGTCATGGGGAGGCTGCTCGCTGCCCCAACAGAAGGCAGGAGGGGAAGCCCGAGCAGGCAGCTCCAGAGGAGATGTGACGGAGGAGTATTTCAAAGCAACTCCTGGGACATGGTAGAAGGGGCAGGAGGATGCTCTTCAGGCCACGGATCTCCCTGGAGACGGTCTTCAGGGGCTTAGGGGCTCACAATGATTCCGGAAGCAGAGGGAAGGGCCAGGGAGGACCTGAGGCCTCATACTAATTCCTGGACCCAGAACTCTGTCTCTTGGGCAACAGGGAGATACAGGTAAGCCATAAACAGCAGGAGCACAAGAGAGCTGTAGTTTTGAGATCATTTTTAAAAAATGAACATAAAAACCCAAATTGTAGGTTGGGATCTCTAGTGTGAAAAACTTGAAGATGTGATAAAGGTAGTTGCCAAAAATCCATTCTAGGATTTTTTTTTCTATTTCTATTTCTATATTTCTATTTCTGGGGCGGGGGAGATAGCTCAGTGGAATAAGTGCTTGCCTGGCAAGCACAAGGGCCTGAGTTCAATCCCT
>NDGN011487588.1:0-35467 GCA_002564285.1 Tympanoctomys barrerae
TTGCTCTTCCTTTTCTAGTTGTTGAAGGTGCAGCATTAGCGTATTTATTTGTTTCCGTTCTGTCTTCCTAGTAGAAGTACTTTTAAGTCTTCAATAATCATTCCTTTGGACCACTTTCATGTGTCTAAACATAGATTCTAAATCATTATCTTTTACTCTCAAATATTCTTACTTGATTCATAAGATGTATCTTCTTTTTTAAAAAAAATCACTTTTTTGTCAGTATATATCAGATTGTTATTTACTCTTAAAAAGCACAATATAATTTCTTTGTCAGGTCAAGGTAGTATAACAAAGATTTGATTTATCTTCTACCTGCAAACCAAAATTAAATTGATGACATATATGAAAGAATGATTTTCTATATGCTGAATGTCAGGCACAAGATAAGAGCGATCTTGGAGAAAAAAAGACACAGACAAGCAGCCCTAGAGTTGTCACAGCTCTCTGTCTTAAGAGAGTCCCCAGACTGTGACATAGACAGCAAAAACCCAGTTGAAACCAAAGACATTGTGAGTTGTGAGTCCAGAAACCCACTTCAAAGAACCACAGAAAGAACAGCATAACAGAAGGAATGAGTTCTCTAACAATCTACAATGTGTCGCCTAATCTACAATGTGACGTCCTCAGAATATTGATAAATGCGTTCGTTGAATAAACTAACCAAGGTCCAGGAAAGATGTGCACAAAAAGAGTTAGGAAACTGAGGTCATGCTTGCACAGGTGCAGCAAGATTGCAGAACATCCTATCTGTAGGGCTGTGGGCAGCATCTTCACTCACTATTGGATACGATAAACTGTAGTGTAAAGGATTCTTGGTCTTGTCTAATGAATTTTTACTTTCTCCAAGTAATTTAACCAGATTGCAGAACAGCATCTACATATATGAATAGAAAGACAAAAATATCCAAGCAACAAACGCGAAGTTAAGAATATATGGCCTTGAATTAAAATAAAATGGTCAACAAAGAAGCACGGAAATGTGGACTATGATAAAGATAAAGAATTTATTTATTTATTAAAATGGCTAGACTCATATAGTTGTTAGAATTAACAAGAAAGGACTTTTAAATAATTTTTAAAATTTATTTGACATGTTCAAATGCTAGTAGAAACATTAAACAAGTTGACAGATGGGTTTTAGAAAAATGATGCAAGTAGAACTTCTAATGATAAAAAAAATACCCACCTGAGATGAAAACTATACCAAATGGGGTTAGCTTCAGTGTATACATCACAGATAAAATGAACATGTCAATATAAGAATGAAATTAAGCATAATTATGTACTAACAAGTTTTAAATGATACAACGCTGTGTTTGGGAATGACTTAGGACTCCGCCAAGTCTGGGTGTTAAAATCATAGTGTTCAGAGTGGAGATAGTGGAAGGTGGTTAGGCATGTAAGATCTGGGGTCTAGTGGAATTTCCTTAGGTTTTCCTGGACAGACTTTGCCTGTTCTGTAATCACTTGGCCTTGCTTTAGAAGGAGCAGGCCATCCTTGCATTCCAGCATGAGATGTGGCCCCTCATCACTATATGTGTCTCCTGCCAGCAATGCAATCCACAAAGAAGTGACACAATTAACAAAGACTTGGCCAGAGCAGAGCTGATGCAGTGTCATGCCCTTAAACATCTAGAACTGTCAACTTAATAATCCTCTTCTCAAAGGTAGCTGTCTCAGGTAGTCCATGATGTGGATGAAAAGTTAACTGACATTGATCAATTCTGTTTGAATTTGCAGGGAATGTGAGGTTTATGGGTTATCTAATTATCTATGCAAATCCCTTTCTCCGCATTACTGGGAACAAGGGGAGAAGATCCATATGCTCTCTTTAAAGATTGTAAAGTCTGTCCTATTTTATTTCTAATGTGATTATGTCCCCAGACAAAAAACAGTGTGTGAGCTGTTGGGAAAATGTAAGGTATACAAATACATTGTATACAAAGAAAAGAAAGAGAAGATGGAGAGAAAAATGCTACTAGGTGAAATAATACTTTAACAATATATCATTGTTCCTTATAAAAATAATTTCACTTAACTCTTTTCATCTTGGTATGGATTTAAAATTAGTTTGTCAAATTCCACAGGAAAACAAAAAAGACTTTCTAACATTTTGCTTAACAATTTTGGGAGAATTAGCATCTTTATTCTTTTCTCCTTTTAAACAGTGAAATACAGTATACTATTTAAAATTGGATCTCCTTCAGAAATGTTATTTTTCAGTCTTTAGGTTATATAGAGACTTAGGGCTGTACTGCTCAAATAATTAAAAGGTGTTTTAAGTAGTAAGGGTTGTTTAGTTTAGATTTCCAGCTTTTTGTTGTTAGTAAATGTAAATATATTTGATATTTATAGACGGTTCTTAAATCTTTCTACTTTCTTCATTCTTTTGCTAGTTAATAATATATGTGGTAGATTCTATTGCATTTTGACCATATTTGATGATGTTATTGTTAGAATAAGGCTAGTGTGATTTTCACTTTTCTCATTTACATGTCCATTGTGGGTTTTTTTGCTTTATTATTCTTGTAACCAGCAATACACTGTTAAGTAGAAGAATCCAAAAAGATATTATTGCCTTGCTCTTGAAGTCAGAGGAAAGGCATTCATGCTTTCATCGCTAAGTTTAATTTGCAGTCTAACTCTTCACAGTTGTCTGTTACTATTTAAGGTTTACTCGTTTTGAAAAACAATGTTCAAGTTCCAATCGATAAGTAAACGTGACATTATTTGAAAATAAAATGCTTGTAGATGTTCAAGTTGAAATGAATTTATAGCAGTGAGCCTAAATTCAATACAATTGTGATTTTACACAAGTGGACAGTCGGAAACAGAAAAAGGTGTGAGTAGAGGATAGAAGAGTCAGAAGGAAATTTAAAAGAAAAACTGTCTGGTTTTTGTTTGTTTGTTTGTTTTGCAGAACTGGGGATTGAACTCAGGCCCTTGTGCTTGTCAAGCAAGCATGTTTTCTACTGAGCTATCTTCCTGGCCCCTATAATTTGTCCTTGTGAAGTGAGTATTTTATGTTTTTGTTGTTTGGAGATTTGAGCCAATGTCTTGCTATGAGCCCACATTGGCCTTGGGCGTGTGATCCTCCTGACTTAGTATTATGAATGCTGGTATAGTGATCATTTACTATTATGATAAAGTGATAAAATTATTTTTTAAAAGAAACAAGCGATTTTCTCATGATCTGTTATAAACATTTGTTTGCTAAATTCTTATGCACATGGATTATTTATATATTTTAATTTCAATGAACTTTCTTCAACATAAATTTAATATTTTAGAATTTTTATTTTTATTTTTTGCGGAACTGGGGATTGAACTCAGGACCTTGCACTTGCCAGACAAGTGCTTATGCTACTGAGCCATCTTCTTGGCCCCATAAATTTAATATTTTAAAGATGCATGATCAATGAACATTAGAACATTCAAATTGCTATTGTAACCACTACCCTTACAGTTCAAAAATATGTTTTATTATCCATAAAGACAATATTGTATTCTTTTATCAGTCTTACCTTCTTTCCTTTTATATCAGTCTTTGGCAATCAATAATCATTTTCCTAGGGCCAGGAAGATAGCGCAATAGAATGAGTGTTTTTCTAACAAGCACATGGGCCTGAGTTCAATCCCTGGTTCCACAAAAAAAAAATAATAATAATAATAAAATAATCATTTTTCTGACCTACTGATTTATCTATTCTAGATATTTTATATAAATGTAGCAATATCATATGTGAACTTCTGTGTTGTCTGATTTCTTTCACTTAGCATGATTTTAAAATTATGTCATGTAATAGCAACATCAGTACTTCATTCCTTATGATTATGGAATAAAATTCCATTGCATAAATGTACCACATTTTCTTATTCATTCATTCAGTTGCCTTGTTTGTTTTTGGTCATTTTTTAATTTAATTGGATTTCATTTTTTTTTGATTGAATTTTTTTGGGGGAGTGGAGGTTTATTTTTTGGTCTGGCTGCCAAGGACTGAACTTTTGGCTTCCAGCCAAATCCCCAGCCATCATTCATTCATTGCACAACTTTTTAATACTTTCTACCTTTTGGCTACTATGAACAGTGCTGTGAGACAATGGATTTTGTATAATACTCTTGTTTGCATAACACAATTTGATATAAAGTAAAAAAATCAATATAGTACAAGGTCAATAGAAATTAAATTATATTTGTCTTATAGAATGTGCTGAATAACCTGTAAGATTCAGGAAAAAAAATTAAAATTCATATTGCTTAATCATTGAACAAATAAGGCCAGAAGGGAATACTATCTATGCTTGTGCTAAAAGAACACTGTCTGCAAAACATCTCATTCTATCTCAAGATGTTAATACTGAAGGTAAAAATTTAAGTTGTGAAAAGGATGTTAAAACAAAGAGAACAATACATCCTGTCTTTGCCATTTTGAACACATGTGAATGCATGGTTGAATAAGGAAATGGATGCAGATGCAGCCAGTCTTGCTAGGTGACCTCAGAGATTAGTTTTGCCTATATGCAGTATACCTGCTAACTTGAATTTTGTGATAGAGTGTAAATCTGCAATAGGAATCTGCAATAGGAATAAAGATCTTTCAACAAAATGTGATTGAAATGTAAAAGGAAAAAAGTAAGAGGATATTCTTACCTCTACCCACCATTTGAATTAGATTAATGAGTCTTCCCAAATAACTATATTTCTGAAAACATTTTCTTTGGTTCTTGATGCATGTTGTAGTTTGGGGTTTTTGGAAGGAGAAGTTTACGATAAAGGACACATTGTATAAGATTATTTTATAAGGCATCACCCAAAGAATCATATACATAAACAGTATAGGAAATCTGCCCACACACTAAAGACTAAAGAGTCCAACGAGGGTCTGGATCCCACAACAATGTCCTGTTGAGTTCAGCTGAAGACCTGCAGCCCATAACAATGTCTTCCAGAAGTCCAACTGGAGGCCTAGAACCCACAATGTCTCATGCAGCCCTGTTTCATGAATCTGTTCTGGGAAGGCCCAAATCAGTGGTGAAAGCTAGAAGCCTGTGTCAGTGGGATAGAGTATCCCACTGCTACCAGACTGAGGAATCTACACTGCAGCCAGGGAGCAACAGTGAGGTGCTGACCTCCTCTGAGGAGGAGGAAAGCTGAGTTTCTATGAGGAAAGCCAACGTGACAAGCTTCTCCAGGACACTGAGCTGTGCACTATCTTCCCTGCCATAGTCTGGGAATGGTTCTGTTCATTTCTACAAAATGAATTGCAGCCATTCTCAGGGACAGTGAAGATCCCAAGCTCCTCCTCCAACAAGAACAGCCAAGTTCACCAAGAAACCCACCATGATTAGGTCCTCCAGCAGAACAGCCCAAGAGAACCAGCAGCTTCCAAAAGCTTCTCCAAACAGTTTCTCTAGTTCTGCCTCTTCCTCTGCTGGAGCAATCCTCAGGTGGGATATCCACTGATACCCAGTATCATGCTAGTTACATTCAGCTGGTATAAAATGACCACGAGTTGGCAATCTGCCACAATGCATAATGTGTATTAAAATGTTTGGTAGCAGTGTCTAACGCATCAAGTCTTAAGCTTACATCATTATAACTGGTATCCTATGGTAGCACTAAAATATTAAAATGAATGATTATATTCATTAAGATAGTTAAATAATCAGCCATAGAATTATTTTTTGCTTTCGTGTTAACAAATAACTCAATGACTAATGATAACTTACAGATTACTTAAAGAGATTCACAATGCAATATTGCTGTATTTGGTCATTAAATCTGAAATATTTATTGCTACATGCCATATACAACTAAATGAAAACGAAGTTATAGCTAATAAGGGTAACAGAAATGTAGCATGATTTTGTTTTGTTCTTTTGCATGTTTCTGGGCAATGCTTTCAAAGCAAAATGGCTAGAAGGGCACATGTGAAAATTTAAATCGTTTATTTTGGAGATTGTCTTTGGAGGGTGCTCTGTTTCTTTCTCTTTCTTTTCTTTTTTTTTTTTTTTTTTTGCTATTGTTGTATCACCTGTATTTTATTTAAACAGCACTTGTTTTTATTCTTAATTATTTTTGCAAAGTGCTATAGTGAAAGACAGACCGGATTGATAACATATGTAGAGACTCAGCCATGGCTCATCGCTGTGTTTTTCATAAGCGGCTTACATAATGTTGGAAGCGTCCAATTATTTTTAGTACTGTGCACTCTGCCTTCCAATAACTCCCATCAAAAGGTGTCTACTTTAAAAAAAAATGTACTTGATTTATCTTGGAAAAATTCAAGTTGCTATTACTTTTTAACAGGTTTCTTTTCCTCTTTTTGCCAAGAATTCACTTGAGGGGTTTCATTGTACCATACTTCTATTTTGTCAAACAGGGAACAAAAGGATTTATTCTTTTAAACATTTTTTTGTTTTGTTTTTAGTAGGTAATTCTTTTGAGAGCAGACTACTGAACTGAGATTTTTCTCCAATCAAGTTCCACAGTAGGAGAATGAAAAAACTAAAGAACAAAAGATTAAGGGAAATAAATGAAAAGCTATTATCTTTAAAAAAAAAAAGAGGTTCCTGATTGAAGCCTTATTGTTTTAATGTCCTTCACGCACAAAGAAGCTACTTGAAAACTCAGTCAACTTTTTCTTTAGTTTCAGAAATTTTCACATATTATTTAATGGAAGAAAATGACAAAAGACTTCTCTGCAAATACCAAGTCAATAAAGCACTTTCCTGCTCTAATAAGAATCACCTGGCTTCATAATTTCAGCTTTCCTTGACAGACTGTGCCACTCGGGCAAGTTTAAAAATACATTCCTGGACCTTAAGCTCTTCGTGTGTCAAATACAAATAAGAGAATACAGTAGGCACATCAGAGGCTTTCGTAAGGATTAAGTGAGATAAGACTTCTATGGTATCAGAACACTTACAGTTGTATTATTAACATTCAAATGCTGGTTATTGCATTAATATTCTATTCTCATTATTATATAACAACAAACACCACTCCTAATGTTATTGTTATCATAGGTAGGTAAGGGTTTTAGTCAATATAATCACAAAATAAAGCCTAAACGGAAGCTATCTTGGTATTAGAAGATAGAACCCACAGCAATCTATTTATCAATATGGGTGTTGATTTTTAGTTTCTCTCTTCCACTGCATCAGACTGCATCTTTCTCTATCAGCATAGTTAATGTTCACATAAAGTTCAGTAGCACAGGCAAATTAGATCCTAGGAGCTGGACAAATAGATCCTCCTTATGTGGACAAGTACCTCCCAGCATCCAGCATTTACATAGACAGTGTATGCATAGCATCAGCTATTAAAGAAATCCAAGAAACCTGTGGACCACTAATAATTTATAAATAACAGTTCAAATATTCATAGACATTATATGAAAAGAGATCAATTTAAAAAGAGGTAAACATTACATAGTTTTATGTAACTTGTTGCCAGTTGCAAAAGTTCATGCACATTTCAAGCCATTTTAGATGTCTCTGCCTGTGTGTACATGTATACATATATGAAAATTACATAGATAGGCCCTCCCCATAGATACACAAAGTCCTATTTAACAGCCTTAGATTACATGATATTAGCCCTTAAAATATATTTTCAATTTCAATATGCAAATTTAATTTTCAGATGGGGGAGATAGCTCAGCAGTCTAAGCGCTTGCCTGGCAAATGGGAGGTCCCAAATTCGATCCCTGGTACTATATGCCATGCTGGCCCCAGAACTGGGTGTCATGGCACATGCCTGTAATCCCAGCATGGGGATGTTGAGACAGGAGGATCACTAGAAGTCTGAGCTGTATAGCAAGACCCTGAATCAAATAAATAAATAATAAAATAAAATATTTAAATAAAAACAAATCAAATTTTCATTTTTGATTGTCAGTCAAATGACTTCTGTTTTGTTACTTACTTGTTTTTATATGTTAGTGTTAGGTATTATCCCATGTACAGGTCTGTCCTGTGTAACCTGGGGGGCCCTTAATTCTGTTTCCTGAATGTTTTGTAGATGTTTAGTCCAACAAAACAGAAGTCATTTGACTGACAATGAAAAATGTAATTTGCATATTAAAACTGAAGAAGCATTTTATGACTGATACGTAACTTAAGTCTGTTAAATAGGATTTTGTGTATCTGTGTGATCTATGTATCTACCTATATACATTTTTTCAGTTTTGACTCAACAAATTATGTTTTATTTTTATCCTAAGGGAAGAATTTAAATATCTAAATCAAAAGTAGGATTACTAGTCTGTGGGTATTTGTGTAGTGTATATATACACACATATCAGATACAGATATGCTAAAAGGCTTAAAATGTGTATATATACATATGATTTTGATATTCTAATTTTTATGAATACAGTGAAAACTTTACATGGAATCCAGTTCAAGTTAGCTTAAATTTTATGGAATGATTGCCATTTTGATAATCACAAGTGAAGACTGAACCTCTTACCCACACTTTGTGAAATCCACTATCTTTAAAATTTTCATTTTTACTAGTATTATGTGTTTGCAGTATATAATGATGGCATTCACCATGAGGAATTGGTACAAGTACATAACACATCTTAACCTATTATTATTATTATTATTATTATTATTTAATGTTTCTATAAACAATCTACAAAGCTATGTATTTCATTTGGAAAATCTATAATTTATATAAAATATGCCATTCTCTATAAAATGTTCTCAAACTTTTTTAACTTAATATATGTGAGACATTTAATCAGATTGCTACACTATTAATGGTTCAATTCTTTTTCTCCTATATATATTTCCAGTGGTTGAATATAATATTATCATTTATGTTTTGTATTATTTGAGACAGGCTGGCCTTATATTCACTGTGTAGCGCATGTCAGCCTACAACTCTCAGTGATTCTCCTGCATCAGCCACCACATCCGTCAATGTTATCTTTTTTTATTTTGATTAATATGTAAGCTGTTCAGTTCTTGTCCTCTTTTCTTGCTCTAACAGATGGGTTTTCCATTTATTTCTATCCAGAGCTCTTTGCACATTAGTGAATGTTTCTATATACCTATATTGCTGGATCGATTTTCTCACGAGGCACACTTTAACTCTAAAATTATTTTGAAAACATCTTTTTACAAGTAGTGTTCTTACCAGCCATATATGACGGCATTGGTCTTTGTCTTCTTCAACATGTTTTGCTTTCAGAATTTATCAGTATGTTTCCACTATGAGTGAAATGGTACCTGATATAAGATCTATTTGTCCATTCCTTGATTAATAGCAAAGTTAAGCATTATTTCAGAGGCCCTTTGGCCACTTAGGTTTCTTTTGTACTAGCTACATGCTAATACAATTATACACTTTAACAGCACCTGGCAATTTGGCTGATGAACTATGGGACAAAGAAGTGAAATACCAAGAGCAATTGAAGCCGTCAAGATGGCCTTAATGGTCCCCTCCAGTTGATTAGAAGTGCTTCATCCCTATCGTCCTTTGCTCAGAAAAACTGATTGTAGAAAATTTGTCATTTTAAATGTTTTCTCTGCTTCTCTGACATATAAATCTTCCAGGGTCTAGTCAGTGTTATAACATAAGAATGCTTTTCTCAAAGACCTGGAATCTGTCTCTTTGAAATAGGATAAGAGAGCCCAGCATCAGACAAAAAGTCGAAGAGTAGTTCAGAGATGGGCCTTGCTTTTATAACTCATTCTCTCCTTTGCAAGCTCAAAAGTCCCACAAGCTCTCTTAATGTCACCACAGAGTGGTGATCACAATGCACTGGAAACCTCCCTGAGATCCCGCCTCCATACACACCATTTCCCAATGCCACCACCTATGCAACCAGAGTTCAGCACATAAAACCCTGAGGTCAAACCATACCTAAACCATAGGTGTGGGTAATGATGGCTAATAACACTGCATTATTAAAAAAAAGTCTAGGGAGTATTTTTTATGTTTCAGTGCTTTTGTTGAAGCTAGTTGATAGTACATGTGTGTTCTCACTACAGAGGAGAGATCCAGCGGACAATATATGTGTTAATGTTTGATTTTGCCATTCCATAATGTAGATATATTTCAAAATATCACATTGTACAAATATATTCCAGGAATATATGTAGTACACGCATACAGATATGCATATATTATATTTGAAACATATACTAATTGCAATTATCATGAGGAATTACTATATATACATCTTGATAACATCTTAATAATTTTTACTGCTTCCTCTCTCCATGTTTCCTCTCCCTAATCCCAGGTCAATTTCTAGTCTTTAATAAATGTGTAAGAAAAAAAAGATAAAATTGAAAAGAAAGAGAAAAGGAAAGAGAAGTAAAGATTATTAACATTCCAGATCTCAATAGACAGGACAAACAGGGAATACACTAGGAAGGCATTTCACTGAAAAACCAGTTGACTTAGAGACCACCAAATGACTATGGGTAGATGAAGGAAAGAGGTAGAGTCTAGAGGTCAGGAAAGCTCTCCTTGTCATCAAGCAAACCTTTATGTGTGCCCACACTCATTTGCTACCCCTGTAATTTTAATTGAGCTTTTATTCTTTTCTTTGGCTTACTATATTATATAAAATGAAGGCTAATGTACCAAATTCAGGAGAGTTAAATAATGATAAATTATATGACTGCATAATATATGTATACAAATATATATAAACTTTTTATGTCAGTTACATATTTTACAGTGGTGTATTGTACACAACAAGTGCTCAAAATTGGGTTTAGTTTGACTACATGGTACTATTATGGTACTTCCTCATGTTGTAGGATTAAATCATTTTCACCATTGTTTATATTTATCACTTGTAATTGCTTGTTTATGTTCACAAAACTACTTTAAAATAATACAAATAGAGCTGGTGAGATAGCTCAGCATTTGAATGCACCTGTTTAGGCAAGCTGAGGTACATACCATGCCACCCCTTCTCCCAGGGCAGGCTGAGCCAGCCACAAAAAAATACACAAATAAATAAATAAAATAATACAAATAAGAATGAAACTGTAAGCACGAATACTTAAAAGGAATGAGTAACTGAATCTTGATGAAAATTGCACTTCCAAGATCATAAAAGTCTCTGTGTATTTTAGGAAAAACTATTTTGGGTTAAATGTGCTTTAATCTGTCCATAAATACAGAAAAAAAGCATATTTTCAGGGAATAGCATCTTCTGAAGCAATTTTATATGACTCAAGAGTATTTAATATTTTCATTAGTAGCTTCTGAACAAAAAGAAGTTTTGAAGCAGTAAAATTATAAATATATCTCTTTGCACAAAATAGGTACCTCATGCAGTTATTTCAATGCTGCTCATACTACTTTGAAAAGCAGTTGATTCTCTGTATGGAAGTTTTCCTTTTCAGTCAATATGCCACAGTTTTGCTGCATATAACTACCTTCTTGATTTCCTTAGAGAGAAATCTTAACTTCACATGTTATGTAGTCATTAGAATTATGTCCTAATATTTTATCTTCTAAAGAATAAAAATTTGAAATCACAAGCAGGAATGTTAAGGTCTCAGGTGAGTGTTTTTCCTTTGTCTGAGTTCAAAGAATGAATCTCTCATACGGAATGAACCCACAATATAAAGGACAACAGTGTCCATCCTGATTTTTACCTATGAAGGCAAATGTTGTGTTGTAGGGCAATCTCAAACACCAATGCAAAATTCACAAAAACATCCCCTCTGACTATTATACATATTTACTACATCGACTGGCCCAATCATGTTGTCAACTTTTAAATTAAATACAATTAGTGCTAATGAATTCAGTTCTCCATTCACTCATATTACTAAAGAGTAGGTTATTCCACTTGCAATTAGAGAGTCAATAGTTGTGAACCACAGGCATTTTATTGAAGTTAGATTCTTCTAGAGAAAAGAGCACTGATTTATGAACATTTCCTTGTCAAAGGAAGTATCTGTAAACATCGTTAGCTTCCCTTTGTTTTTTTTAACCTAGATATCAGATTCTTTTCAAGCTTCAAATAAAGCACTATGCAGAGCTGGATTTTTCAGTAACAACAGCATTTTAAAAGAATATTTTAATTTCAGGATTTTATAATATATATCATCTCAATATGGCTCTGAATTTGGCAAAAATTTTGCAGTGTTTTTACCCTAGATTGACTCGTATTTCCTAGCATTTTTAATTGGAAAAGAAATCTTGATTCCAAGGACCATGCTCTCTTTTGTGACTTTCACAGTAAAAATGCACTGCATTGATGTATGCTTTTCAGAGAAATCTGAGCCAGTCCTGTTATCCATCTCATTGTTAAACATCTCAATATGTTTTAAAAATATCTTCTCATCTGTCATACAGTAGTCATCCAGCAAACATATTTTCTCCAGTGATTGGGTAAAATGAATTTGAATTTTAAAAATATGCTGTAGGGGCCAAAGAGTAGAATAAATCAGTAGAATAAGCACTTTCCTGGCACAAGTGCAAGGTCCTGAGTTCAGTCTCTGGTAATGAAAAAAAAAGCAATAAAAATGTTGAGATTTATTTATTGTTATTGAATCATCTATAATTATTTCTAGAATATAGTGATAAAAATCTCATGATAGTCATGTTTCAATCACTTACGTTGTATTTCAGATAAAATTGGCATAAGATCTCACACTTTTTACAGTTGCTACCACAAGAGGTGACAATCTCCTAAAACCACCATAAATAGAAGATCTTTACTTCAATTATCCACCTTCTAGATGTTTCCCCATGCTCTCTTTCAGAGGTGTTGATATCATTTATCTTTGCATTCATATATTTTCTTATGAACTCTATGGACTTTAATTACATTTGTCTTATGTTGAAGGAGGCTTGCTGAATATGAACTACTTTTTAAACTTAAAGATTCTCATTTGGGAATTTTCTATTGTTTCTGTTTTACTTTAACAATGATACAATTCTTTTCCACTTCAATTGTTCCTTATTCACATTACCACAATTCATTAGATTTTTGTCTATCTCTTTTTTCTCCCTAACTCACTCAAATCTTATTGCTTCTCCTACACTCAATCATCCAACGTATATCTCTGGATCAATTCTGTGGCATATCTATGTTTTTATGTCTGGATCATAGAGAAAAAGTACAGTGTTTTAAACTGATCCAAGTACAAATCTTCATTTTCTTCAAATCAACTTAAGTCCCAAGTGTTGCATCATGATTTTTCAGCAACTTATTTAGCCCTTGTTGGTTATTTTTTTCAATTTGCTCTCATGATTGAAGATGAAATCATGGCTAAAAAAGGCAAATAACTTCAGATCTTACACTATGTTTTCTGTCGGAATCAGGGCTTGCAAGGGAAACAATAGGACAAATAATCTATAGGATTTTTTTTATAATAGTCACCCAGAGTCAGGTACAAAAGAGTGCAGGAAATCTGTTTACATACTAAAGACCCCAAAGACTCCAGCTTAGGGCCTAGATCCCACAGTAATGTCCTGCATGAATCCAGCTGAAGACCTAGAACCCATAACAATATCCTGTACAAGTCTGTTTTCACTGGAAAGACCCAAAAAACCAATGATGGAGACCAGAAAATCTGTGCCAGCAGACTAAGAAATCTGCACTTAGATCCAGAAGCACCTCTCAAAGTAAGGACCAGAACTCCTTCGAAAAGTACCACATGCATCTTTAGCAGCAACAAGGTCCCAAGCTTCTCCAGTGATGAGAATAGCCAAATTCATATCAGGAAAACCAGTATGACAGTCTTCTCTGGGACTGTGAACAGCGCAGCATCTTCCCCTCCAGATGCAGGAATCAACCCTCCAAGTAAGGACCCAAGTGCCCTAACGTGAACAGCAGTTATCCTCAGTGACAACAAGGTCCCAAACTTGTCTAATGATGAGAACAGCTGAATTCATATCTAGAAAGCCAGCATGACAAGCTTCTCCAGCAGAACCAACAGTGCTAGAAAAACCAACAGCTCTGCACCTTCCTCTCCATTCTCCTTTTTGTGCTGTTGGCCACAATCCTCAGATGGATGTCTATACCCAGCACTACTGATCCAGTTCAACTGAGTGTTACAAATTGACCGCCAGTTAACAATCTACAACATTTGCCAAGTCTAGATGTCTTGAGAGGAACCTATCCATCTGCATTTTAAAAGTTTCTCAGCAGAATTTTATGGACACTAAAATTTGAAAATTCTAGTGATAAAAGAGTTTAAAAAGTTAAGACAATAAATTTTAAACAAGGGCTGGCCAAATAGCTCAGTGAATTAAAGCACGTGCAAGCAGAGCCAGGGGCCAGGGGTTTGACTCTTGGGCCTGCCGTGCTGACCCCACCTCCAGGACATGCTGAGATGACAGTTGAGACTGGGTGTGGTGGCACAAGCCTGTAATCCCAGCACTTGGGAGGTTGTAAACAGGTGGATCACTACAAGTCCAATCTAGCAGAGAGGCCCTGAACACCCTGTAGATCTTCCCTAAAATACAAAAATAAATAAATTTAAAACAGAGATAGGTAGGCTACATAACTAGTTAAATTCTCCATCATGTTAGAAATGAACAATTCTTTCAAAAACAATTCATTTAGTTATCACACCATGCATTTTTACTTAGACATAAAGATACTTTCATTAAATCATTGCCTATTCAACACACTGAAATATGTAGAAAAATGCAGATGTGTTTGGCATATCAAATGAGCCTTTCTTATTGAAATATGGTGATTAGTTGGTTTTTAATTGAGAACTTTTGTGATCAGACAATTTCTGCCAAATACAATCACTCCTCTCGCACCTTACTGCTCCATACCATCTTCTGATGGAGAAAGAGACCCATTTTCTTATGTAACTACATTCTAGAAACCACTTAAGTTCATTTAAACTGCAAATAAACTCACTTGCTCACCCCCTCCTCATGTAACTAAGCATAAACTCACTTAGAGAAAAACAAGGTCATAAAGATAAAAACAAATAACTAAACAAATTGGAAACTAAGGTAAATGTTAAACCGCAATGTCCCATGACCAGCAAATGGTCAAAAGTGTATGGGAAATGTAAATCTTTTGTGATTTGTGTAAAATTCTTGAGAATAACATAATATGGTGCTGTGCTCTAAAAGGTATATAACCTGGAGGTTAAGTCCAAACTGATGCCTGTGCTTTTTAGTCCTGACTTGAACTCAGGGCATCAGGTATCAGTTTCTGACTCAAAATAAAAGCTTCTTTGTACCTATACTTTCTCTGTCTCTGTCTCTGTCTCTGTCACTGTCTCTGTCTCTGTCTCTCTGTTCTCTCTCTCTCTCTCTCTCTCTCTCTCTCTCCTTCTCTCTCTGAGATGCATTCTTGCTGACATTTGCTTCAATAGTTCTTTTCATATAAAAGAAAACTGTGGGGCTGGGTACTTGCCTTGTAAGCACAAGGGCCTGAGTTCAATCCCCGATTCTGCAAAAAAAGAAGAAAAAAAAAGAAAGAAAAAAAAAGAAAGAAGAAAGAAAGAAGAAAGAGAAAGAAAGAAAGAAAGAAAGAAAGAAAGAAAGAAAGAAAGAAGAAAGAAAATTGCTCTGTGTGCTTTATATTCTTTTATCTTAAAGAGAATAGAAATATCAGAGAAAACAATTAGAAATGATACACTCTTTCGAAGAAAAAAACCCCCAACATGAATCTAGGTAGTCAACAGTGGTTGTTACATTGTACATTGTTGTTCTCAATATAGAAATTAGTAGTGCAATGATTTTTAGCTATAGTATGTAAATGCATACATGACTTTTCCTTTCCTTTGTTTTCCTTTATTTTCTCCTTTCCTTCATTTCAGTTGTTTATTCCTTTTGCTCATATTCTATCCCTCTCACAATATCTATTGTATCTTTCAGACTTTATTTACTCTTTCAGGTTCCTACACTAAGGAGACAAAATGATGTTCATATGTGTGGGTCTTATTTATTTCACTTCTGAGTACACTCTCTAGTTACATCCATTTACCAGTAAAAGCCTCAAGTTTATCTTTCTTTATAGCTGAGTAATACACCATTATATAAAAATACAATATCATTTTTATCCATTCCTCAGTTGATGGACACTCAGGATGTTTCTAAGATTTAGCTATGACAGATTGTGCTGCTGAAAATATGGATGCACGTATATCACCATGGTAAGAGATCTGCCATTCTTCTTGAAAAATACCTAAAAAGGAAATAGTTGGGTTTAATCGGACTTCTAATCTTACTTCTTTGAGGAATTTTCTCAGAGGTTGTAAATGCTCCTTTTGCCCCATAGTTTCTCCAGCATTTGTTATTTGTTGATTTTTTTATAATATTCTTTCTGGAGTAAGATGGAATCTCAGTGTTGTTTTAATTTGCATTTCTCGAAGGACTAGTGAGTGCTGTAAAGAGGCTATGTTTCTTCCAATGAACATGCTCAGTCCCTTTGTTAGAGGTGACTGTGTTTGTAATTATGTCTTCATCTCCTAATCTGTTCATTGACTCCCCAATCTGTTTCTTTGCCAACAGTATAATGATTTAATTATAGTAGCTTCATAGGATAATTTCACGTCATTAATTATGTCACTTCCTGCCTTGCCTTTGTTGCTCAGGATTACCTTTGCTATTCTAGGTCTTTTCTGGTTCCAAATGAATTTTAGAAATGCTTTCTCTAGATCTGTGAGATATTCTGATGGTGTTTTGATTTGATTACATTAAATCTACATAAGAGTTTGGAGAGTATAGCCATTTTGAAAATGTCAGTTTTTCCTATCCAGGAGCAAAGAATATCCTTCCATTTTATGACAGCCTCTTCAATTTCTTTTTTTGGAGCATTGTACCTTTTGTTGTGTAGATATTTTACTGCCTTTGTTAGATTTCCTGTGTTTAATAGATTTCCTGTGTTTAATTGCTTTCCCTGTTTGGTGATTTCTTTCTGTTGTTGGTCTTGGAATTAAGGTAATTTTGATATCTTTCTAGAATACCTTCCAGCATTCTGTAGAGTTGTTTTGGTGAATTTCTTGGTTGTTTTTTGCTGTACAAATACTTTACCTCTGCACTAATTTTGAGCGATTGTTTTGCAGGATATATCACTCTGGATTCAAAGTTGTTTTCTTTCAGGACTTTATTTTTATTTACTTATTTTTTATTTATTTATTTATTTATTTATTTTTTGGTGGAACTGGGGATTGAACTCAGGCCATCGCACTTGCCAGGCAAGCGCTTATTCAACTGAGCCATCTCCGCAGCTCCTTCTTTTGGGATTTTAAATAATTCATTTTAAGTTCTTCATGACTTCATGGTTTGAGTTGAGAAATCTGCTGTGATTCTGGTAGGCTTTCCTTTATATGTGATCTATTTGTCTTCTTGACTCTCTTTGAATATGTTATTATAGTGTTGTATTTCTGGACTCTCGATTACTATATGTTAGGATGTAATTTATTTATTTTTTGTCTTTTATATTGATTTTATTTATTTATTTATTTATTTGTTTGTTTGTTTATTACGTATTTGGTACAGGGTCTCACCACAGAGCTCAGACTCGTAGTGATCCTCCTGTTTTCAGCCTTTCCAGTGCTGGGATTATAGGTGCAATCTACCACACCCAGACTAAAAACTCACATTTTAAGATAATTAATATAAGCAAGGACTAGACAGAAAAACAATAGCAGTTTATCTCTTGCAAAGAAATCAGGCTTCTTAGCATTCCTTAAAACTGTTAGCGTTAGCCCACATAACTAATTCCATTAACAAACCGTAAGTCATAGCTATAATTGTTCCACAAAAAGGTATTGTAAAAAATTATTACTGGAATATTAAATGAGCACTCCTCATGCAAATTATCAACTTTGCAACATCTTAAAATGATGAACAAGTGTGACCCCTAATCATTTTTACAGCTTCTTGTCTAAAGCTTATTCTCTCACACACGGACCTGTATGAGGTGAAGCTGTATTTCCCTTTGTTTTGGCCAAGGTCCTTGGCTCATTCTAACCTCGTAGCATTAATATGCTCTTACTTGCTTCAGAAGAGCTGTCAAGACTTCTGTCTACTGGAAGCTGACTGCTTTCTCCTTCTCTTGCCACCTGCATATTGTACTTTTCTTGTCCTAAGGAAATGGAAAATTAGACCACGGATGGCTTGGTTTTGTGTTTGATTCAGCAGGGAACATTGGATGAGCCTAACCTGGTTTCATTTTCCAACTAGAGGCCTTTGGGCAATAGAGCAGGAATTTATGTGAAACTTCTGACAAGTTGTGCCTAAATTTTAATGCAATGGGAAAACCTGTGCAAAAGCATAAGAAAAAAAGTTAGGATAGATATACAGCTACTTTCTTTTAATTCAATGGGAAGAAAGATTTGTACTAATAGTATTTGGACAGGATATCATGTCTGCCTCTTGTACTATGAATAACCACTAAGAAGATAACAATATGTAATACATTAATTATTGAAACTGTCCTATTAATAGATTTTGAAACTGTCTCATTGTTATGTTTCTCAATAAAATTAAAAAAAAAATCTCGACAGTTATTATATTTCAGGGTTTAAGCACCAGAAATATCCTAATTGGCCCACACAGGAAAAATACTGTTAATAGTCTAATGATATCTTTATTTTCTCTTTTAAAAGTTTGATTAAGTTGTGTGGCTTAAAAATAATTCAGTTATATTTTTTAATTAATAAGTGCTCTTTTATTTTAAAATTTATTTGGTACTGTGAAGGTTAAATTTGTCAATTTGATTGGCTCAAGAGCTGGCTCCTCAGTGGTTAGTAAGCATATTCCTTGGTGTGTTAGGGTGGGTCGTGGGCATCTGACCCTGGGTATTGTGTACGGTCTCTGGCCCTTTCTGTCCAGTGGTGTTTCTCTGCTCCACTTCCTGACTGCCATGGAATAAACAGCTCTGCCCCATGATGCCTTTCTGCTGTGCGGTTCCTCCCTGGAGCCAGCTGATCAGGGACTGAATCCCAAGACCATGAGTCAAATAAGCCATTTCTCCTTTAAGTTATGTGTCAGGTGCTTGGCCCCAGCCATGGGAAGGCTGACGAATACAGGTATCCCAGCAACAATTTACAAACACAAGTACATACGACACATGGTATGTACATGCACACAGACATAAAAACTTAAATTTATTGTTCATCAGCTTTTCTTCTATAGTCTCCATCTTTAACAGTCATACTGTCAGTTGAAGGTAGGATTTCTGGGTTGTAGTGATGTGAATGTGAAATTTAAAGGAGGCTTCCTGCTCTTTTAACCTGAATTTGAGTTTCCCTGCAGTTGTAGATTTATTTTGGATGATTATTTATTATTTATTTTATAGTCTCACTTATCTGTATGTTAGATTCTTTCCCCATGCTTGGGAAGTTTTCTGCTTTTGCTTCTACAAATAGACTTTTTAAGTCATTTGCATTCACTCATTTTTCACTGACAGTTATCAGCCTTATGTTGTTCATCTTTTTGTCACCTTGTAGCTGTTGAATTATTGTTTCCTGGTTCTTTTTTATTTTTAAGATATCTTTCCTTTCCTGGTCACCAGTTACAACATTGTCTTCAAGGTCTGAAAGTCTGTCTTCACTTTCATTCAAACAGTTTTGCCATTTTTAACAGAATTTTTAATTTCCAACTACCTATTTAGATCTGTTTCATGCATTCTATTTTTTCTTATAATGGTCATTCAAGGTTTCCATCATTTTCTATGCTTTTCTATTTTTTATTAATGTCTTCTTTAGAGAGGCTCAGCCATTCTTTCAATATGGTTATCCTTTTTTTTTTTTGCCTTAGAGATTATTTCTGATGTGATTTCCTCTATACCTACCTAGAGTTGTTTCTTTACTTCACTTGAAATTGTTTCAGAGATTTCAAGTGTGTGACTCCCAATGCCTTCTATGCTGATGTCTCCTAATTTGTTCTTGGTGGGCTGCAGGCCTGAGATTGCATTTTGCTTCTTCAGCTTTTCATTTTTTATTTCACAAAGGACTCTTCATTTTGATGTCTGTGATAAACCTTGTGAAATTTCTATAGTAGATAGCTGCATCACTACTATCTCAGTTACTGTGGGAAGTGGCTATGCTTCAGAGATGTCTGCTGTGTGTCAGAGATTCTTAGCTTGTGTCTACTCCAAGACCCCACCTTCCCAATTAATTGAGAGTAGGATGTTGGTTTCTGTTGGGTACTGTCCTCCATCTTTAGGCATTTACTCTATTGGGTTATTCAGTTTGGTTTTTTTTAAAAAAAACTTACTTAGTACAGGGTCTAAAGGGTCTGTGTAGTGCTCCTCCTGTTTTCAGCCACCCAATCACTGGAATTACAGGCTCACACCACCATGCCTAGTCTCAGTCGCCATCTCAGCGTGCCCCTAGAGCAGGGTTGACACTGCATGTCAGGGATTGAACCCCTGTCCTTGTGCCTGCTTAATCTGTTAAGTTATCTGACTGGCCCTTATTGGGTTATTCTTAATAATAATAGTTATGAATCTTCTTCGTGAAATGCCAATAAAAAGAATTATAATTTCTGCAATGCAATTAAATATAGAGCATTGTTTAAAGCCATTTTCACATTATTAGGACTATTTTCATTATACATTCAATTAATAATCATTTAGCAGAACTGAATTTTACAATATATGACTTGATTATGAAATAGTATTTATGAAATTGATCTTTTTATTATTTTTATTTATTTGACAAGAATTTTGATTTCCTGATATTGAACTTTTTTCACTTAAATAAAATAAATTATAATAAAATTAATAATAAAATATGAGATATTCTGCTGAATATTTTCAATTTCCTACAGTGCTTTCACATCTGTTACCTATCTTCCATCCTACTCTCTGGTGTTAGTAGACTAACCTGTGAAGAGAATATCAAAAGTATAGCATTCCCTCCTCTGTGTTCAGATTGGCCATGGGAACCAGAGGATGTCATGGTGGGATTTGGAATGAAAAAGAAAGGATAAATGTTGAGGCTAGGAATGGCAACAGCTTTCTTCTTTATCTAGTTCTAAAATAACACTGTCTTCGTGGTTCACCAAATATTGTCACATCTTTGTAATTAACAAGTTGAGAATGTCTCATACTTCTGCTAGGACCTTGGTGGATATAGAGGTCATATACCTTATCAGAGAAGTTAAGTTATTCTTACATTTACCTCTGGTAATAGAAAGACAATATAAAATAATTATAGTGATGTTTTTAATAAAATATTTCTGGCCTTGTATATGGTAACCACAGGGACCTTGGTGGCTAAGATACTGCTCTTGTATGGGTCAAAATCATTTCACTGACTTGCATTGTTGAGTAATCCCACCATTCTCTGTTCTTCCATACGTGATCAGAATATAAGCATCATGTTATGTAAATCAGAGATAAATCAAAAACTTTAGGAGCTGCTCTTTTGAAAATATAAGACAGATTAAAAGCAGAATCTTTGGGTATATGGAAAAATCCACACAAATCAGGGGTTCTGTCCCATCCTCAAGAGCCCCAGAACCTGTGAGATCACTCTGCAGTTGTCCCAGTACTTTTTTTTTTCAGAATTCTGCCCTTGTTCCATCAACTACTAAGGAATTCCCTAAAATGAAAGGATATATATGTGTATATAAATCATATATATTAAATTATTAAGTATATACATTATAAATTATTCATATATGTTAAATCATATTTATAGGCAAAAACTCTTCTACAACATTATTATCCCTTTATGCTTCCTTTTAGTTATGGTAATTGATTAATTTATCATGTATAGCAAGTATAAAGTACTAAAAATTCACCATTTCAATTCTATAACTGCACAGGATATAGAAAGCATTCTTTCTCTTTACTAAATATAAGTTATCTGTATGGGAGTCATTTCATTTTTAAGTTAATCCAATTGTTAAAATGTGTTGTTGTTGTTGTTGTTGTTGTTTTCTAAATGACAGATAGTCTGCTGTTTTTGTCATTTTATAGCAAACAGCTCTGATGGGGTAACATTCATTGGGTCAGATTTGCAGATGCTGACAACCCACAACTTTCAATGCTCTGCATTTGCAGTTTCTACCAAGGCTCTACATTTCCCAGAGTCGGCTGCCTTCCCACTGTGTACTCACCTGGATTTTCTTCTATGTACATGAGATAACTGTTAGCTTTTCTTCTTTTATCAGGACACCAGGACTGTCACTGAAGGCCTACCCTTCCAACACCATTTAACCTTAAAAAGCCCTCTAAAAGCTGTATTTCCAAATATAACTACATTGAAACTCAGGGCTTCAGAATATAAATTTATATGGAAATTAAAATATATTTTCACCCTTAATGAGTACCTGTTACATGTTTTTCTTTTTCTTTCTTTCTTTCTTTTTTTTTTTTTCTTTTTCTTTTTTTTTTTTTTTTTTGGTCGGAACCAGGGATTCAACTCAGGCCCTTGCGCGTGCCAGGGAAGCGCTTATTCCACTGAGCCATCTCCCTGGCCCACCTGTTACATGTTCTGAACAAGTCTCTTTGCATCATAGAATAAATGAAGATTTTCTTGTTCAACAGTGTCATGATTTGTGGGTATTTGTTCCCTCTCACGCAGTCACTGAAGTGCAGTTCTACAGTTTGTGATCAACTCATGATCCAAGGCTGGGATTATGGGTCTCAGTACTTCTGGGATTATGGGTGTGAGTGCTACACACAGCCTGGGGAAGATAGCCTGAATGGAACATAAGAGAGCCAGAGAGACAGACTTGCTGTCTGTTGCCACTGCTGCCTCTACTCCTCCTTTTGCTCTGTGCTCTTTGCCGCCTCTATGAAAGGTTGCTCTCTGCCCTGTGCCACTCTGCCTTAGAGCCAGCTGTGTATGGACTGAAACCTCCAGGAACCATGAGCTAAATAAACCTTTATTTCCTTCATTTTGGCTTTTGGGTATTTAACCCAACAATGAGAGAAGAGTAACTGAGACAAACAGCAATGTTTGTTGATACTCTTTAATCTACCCCAGTCACTAATTCTTAATGACATATCTCAAATTACTCTATGCCTTAAAATTTGCTCATTATAATACTTTTTTTTCTTATTCCGATATAAACCTCTATGACTCACAGCCCTCAAATTTCTCTAAAATTTAATTAAGTAAATAGTAACATGACTGAAGTGGTTAGAAAACAGCATTTTAATTTTTTTTATTCTAAAGAGATTAGAAAAACAATAGATAAGACACTAAGTGGAAAGTCAAAATAAAATTATTTCATGTAAATATATATATTTTAAAATATATTTTTTTCTCATAATATTCCCTATTCCCCCAGAAGATCTTACTTGTTCACCTAACTTGAGCAATACAAATGAAGGCCTTTGAATAAACCACTTCAAATCATGAGTTTGGTTTCAACTGGCATTCTCTTTGCCATGAAGAATTGCTTTCATCTAATTTAAAATTATCATTAGCATGTGTTGCTTCCCCAGCCAACACTTTTCATATGCAGGGAAAAAAGGGCAATTATTTTTATCATTACTTATTTCTTTTTAAAGTAATACTGAAAAGAAGTGAACTGAATGGCCATCCTCTTATCAAACTATTTTCCTGCTGTGCTCTGTACTACTATTACTATTCTTTGCATAGACTGGGACATAGGTGCAGTACTGCATTTTGTGACGGTCACACATCACTAGGGTCCGTCACAATTCATCCCGATACATCCACCACTCAAAAATTATACTAAAAAAGTAGAAATCACTTCTTCTAAACAAAGCAAAAAAAAAAAAAAAAGTCAACTATATTACTTTGCTTTAGATCCAAAATATCCCCACCCCAAATATCTCATGTATTCAGAGCTGGGATTTTACAACATGATTGAATTATGAGGACTCTAATTTCATCAATAAATTAATCAGCTGATTACATCATAATTTGATGGCATTGTTGGGAGGTACCTGTGATTGAAACTTAGGCAGTGTAGCTTAGTTAGAAAAGGGAAGGAGTTGTGTGATCTGTCCTTGGAGACTGTATCGTCTCTGACATCACTTGAGCCACACCTTATAACACACCATTCCATCATGATGTTTCTGCTTTAGAAGCATCTGATCAAGGACTGAAACCACACAAACTGAGAGAAAAAAAAAAACCTTTCCTTTTCTAACTTGATATTTTTACATATTTTAAGGGAAGATTTTCAATTTTATTGAATTAGGAGGTTCCTTGGATATTAGTAAAGTGCAGTACTGGGTGTTTCCATGAAGATAGTTGGGGAAATCATTGGCAAGTGGAACAGCAACTATGGTAGGTGATTTTCCTTGAAAGTGAGTGTATCATGCAAGAGGATGGTCTTGGTATGGAACCAAAGTGCAAGGAGAAGGAACACTATGTGCATCCACGTTCTGTCTTCACTTTCTGGCTGCAAAGCTGTGAGCAGCTGTCCTACAGCACACACTTCTGCCCTGATGTTTCTGACTCACGAAGAGCCTAAAAGCAAAGGAAGTAGTTGACCGTGGGCTAAAACTCTTAAAACCATGAGCAAAATAAATATCTGTGCTTGCAGTCACATGCATGTGTGGTTTTCCTGTAATACAATCACGGAGTAGGTGCCATAATTCAGTTATTTTGAAAATATCAGAGGCATATTTCCTTAAAAGCTTATTTTAAAAAATAACATGAAGCAAGTCAAATAAATAATTCAACCTTATGGCTTATTTGTAAAATATTCTTGTACTTTTTATTAGAACATTGGCTATTTCTATGAGTTTTTTTCCACACATTTATTCATTTCAATAATAAGGTGTGGATTTTCAAATGGATTTGAGTTGTACAATAAGCCTCAGACGTTAGACATTTTTATGTTCTTGTTTTCTTTCCTATTCTCCATATAGCAAGTTGTTTTAAATTTTCAGAAATCTGTTTTAGAGATTCTATATCAAACTGATAAGCAAGTCATTGCTGGTTTATGATCATTACCTCATACACTCAGTGCCATTCACCATCAAATCCCATGGTCCTTGGAGAGTTTGAAATCTCCTATCATAAAAGTCTACAAAACAAGCAAAAATCATGAAGGATTGCACACAGCCATGCTGCACTCCTAGTGTCTCATGAATACATTTTTTTTCAGCCCATCAAACTGAAAACACAAAATCATGTTTATCACTTATCCCTCTGCTACAATATATTTCTTTTCCCGAATCTCCTCTTTTCTGCTGATGGTGCCACTATTTTTCTTCTAAATCATTTCTTCTAGAAAGGAATATGTGCATATATTTTAACTCTTCATTTAAGGACTGAATGTTATAAGGAATTTCTAGGGTTTTTTAAATTATTTCATTAACCTGATGAACTTTTTTCATCACCTCTTATCTTTTAAGAAAAAAATCTTAAAGCAGCATTGAAGTAACAATCACCAAGGCCTCCAAATATCTTTCCTGGAAGATAGCTTTTCAAAGGTACACCTTTTCTAAGTGACCATCTTTGTCATAGACCAATGACTAGAAAGTAAAGTTCTTTAAAATAGTGAATTTTAACATCTAAGAAAAATCCAAAGTTGGAAAAGATCATTTGTAAGCTACCCAACAGGAATGGAAAAGAAAATGAGGGAAGATAAACCTCAAAGTTTTCTTTGAACATTTGTCTCTTCTGAATTTCTTATCATGAAACATTTGTTTGACATAAATTTTTTCATAGTGTAAATCTCTCTGGAGGAGTCTAGGATTCTGCTCACCATGACAGCCTCTGTATTCTGCTTGCCCATGTAAGGATAAATATTCCAGTATAGTCAATGAGATACCACCATCTAGAAACTTGATGAGTGAAGGAACATCATGGGGAGAAACATAAACTAAGTGAATCAATGGAAACCACAATAATGTATCGCTATGTCAAGTGGATATGTCATTTGCAGGTCTTCACTGTGTAGGGACAGCCTTCCTTCATGGTGGTGTTGTATCAGATTGTTTTGGTTGCATAATTTCTATTTACTCTGGGCATTTAAAAATATAGTTCTCAAGCTTTCTTGTAAATTTAGGGAGCTATGCAAAATACTTCTGATATAGTGTTACCTGATGAGTTAAGAAGAATAATGCCTACAAATTTTAATTGAACACCATAACAGGATTGAAAACAGGATTTGCTTAGAGAAAAGTGGAAATGAGAGTGGTTTGGTGTACAATAATAATAAGCTCAACCCACAAGTTCAATAGTTTGTTGAGCTAAGTTACAACAAAAGACAGAAAGACCTAGAATAGGCCAGTAATAGAATTAATTATGAAATAATCACTTGTATTCATCTAAAAAGAAAGTAGGGGCTGGCCAAGTAACTCAGCAGATTAAAGCGCCTGCAAGCAGGCTCAGGGGTCAGGGATGCGATCCCTGGGCTGTTATGCCGGCCCCACCCCTGGGGCACAATGAGAAGACAATTGAGCATGGGTGTGGTGGTACATGTCTGCAATCCCAGCTCTTGGGAGGCTGTAAACAGGCAGATCACTACAAATCAGATCTAGTAGTGAGACCCCCGGACACTCTGTAGACCCTTCCAAAAAATCAATGGCATCTGAAGTGACTTCCACTATATTTCTGTAAATGACCAGGGACTGTTAATTACAACACAATCCTACCTTACTGTAATGGAATCCTAAGCAGTAATATAAGATACCATAGAAAATTCAATTAAGGCTTCATGGGGGAAAAAATCATATCTTAAATCAAAATTTTATCCTCACTTTCTTTGTACTTCTGTTTGGCAAAAATAAATGGGCCAGTGAATTGCTGTACTCCTAAGATGTTTAAATCTTTAAAAGAATAATACATGATCATCTGGTTGATTTTGTTTCAGGCAGTGGTGTTGGAATGGTCAGCACAAGGTACAAAAAAGCGCTCTTCTGTTTTGGATCATGTCTGTACTGAGACCTGATGTGAAGCTTAGAGATGTCACTTCGCTGTATTGCCAACCTATGAAAATGAAAGAAGCATTAACAAGTAAAGTATTCATGTGAAACTATTTATATCCCCAGTAGTGACTTAGGCAAAAATATAGCTTTGGAGAGAAACTCTGAAATAATAAATCTTCAAAATTGTTTAATCACGTACCAGGATTATTCCATTTGTATTTTGGCAGGTATTACAAATAGATTTCGGAGGCTTACTGTAGATTATATTTCTAATAATCTCCCTCAAAACATTGTTGATTATGAAAAATCATACCCCACCAATACAGTTTTCTAACTGATATGCTCACTTAGGTGTAGTTGGGTATATTTAATTACATTTAAGAGATTTAAATGACATTCTCTGAGTACTAGGGAGTGTGCTAGGTAATTAAAAAGACCAGCGTTGCTACATTAAATCCTTGCAACAAGCCTATAAATAAGAAGCTCCAATTTCAAAGGACTTTAATAACTTGCCTACAGCCAAACAACTTGCTACATAATTTAAAATCGTTTTATCAAAATTCACACAGTTTTGATATATTTTGTCACAGGGATTTATGTATTACATACGCGACACACACAAGTAACAATGTCATTTTTCTAGAAGCAGGGATATTTACTATAAAATAATTTTTTAGAAATAAAGTTTAAATCACAAAGTTTAGTGATGTTTCTTGGTTGGGCAGCCTCTCGGGAAAGGTTTTCACCAATGCATAATTGCTCTTTTACTTCCCTATGAAATAGTACATAAAAATGTGTGCATTTTTGATGCCTCACGCCTTCAACTTGATTGTCAGTTTTTGTACAGAACAGTAAAATTTTATGCATGAAAAGATATTGAAGGTCTGCTTGTCCTCTCTTTAGAAGAACCTGGACTCTTTTTATTGCTTTGCTTTTTATTTTGTTGTGGTTATTACTTCCATGACTACTAATGGCAGTGTCTTTGTACTATCAGTGCACCTGCCTCATAGGGTTCTTCATTTTCATGCGTATACCCAGTTGCTAGGAATCTAGAGAACCCAGAAATGTGATTTCCCTTAGCATTTTAAAATTGCATCTGAATTATAAATTACCTAGCTCTGCAAGAGGACCTAAACACCTATAAAGAGAAACTTCTCCAGTTCAGGGTGCATATTTCAATGCAAATCCATTTTCATATTTATCTTGATCCTTCAAATATTCACTCACAAATATTTAATGAGCAACTGCATGAGCAATTGCTGTGTGGCAGAAACATCCCCAGGTGCTAAGGAAGAAGCAGTGAATGAATAAATAGCAGTTTGTGTCCTTAGAAGTTCACATTGTATTGGGAAAAGTAGAAAAAGGAAACACTAAAAAATGAAATAGTGGTGATATTGAGTAATGAACACTATGGAGGGAAATTACCTAATAAAGAGATGTATGGAATTCTAGGAGAATGTGAGAGATACAATTTAAGATGACACGATCACATAATGTCAAATTTTAGGGGGGCATGTAAGTCAAGAGTTGAACAATAGGCATGCCCAAAATGGCAGCCCTGGAAGAAGAGTTCATGTGGTCTTCGGTAAGCTTGGGTGCAAGGCCCAAGGGACGTGTAGGTGTAGAACCCAGAGGCAAAACAGACTATTTTCTAGTGACAGACAGAAGCAGCACTGTCGTCCTGTAGAAGGTTTCTTGATTAGAAACTCTTGAGGAGCTGGTCAGTGCAACAAGGTCAAATTACAACACGCCCAACTGAGTGCAATTTTCCAACTGGAGAGCATGATAACAAGGCTTTGAAAATATGGAACAATGAAGATGCAAACTTGGATAAACTACTTAAAGCTACACTGGCTGCTGAGGTGCATGGGATGCACTCGGTACAAGGGGCGGAGCCCGCGGCGCTGTTCAGGTGTGGCGCTGCCCCGGGCCTGGAGGCTTGCTCCCAGAGCCCCAGCAGAAGACAGAGACTGTTCTCTCGCATGGAGAAGTGATCAAGTGGACTAAGTTTTCCGTGGTATTTAGGCATCCTGTCTTAGTTTTTATTACTGGAAAAGATGGAAATCACCGTGCTTATGTGCAAATGTTCCACACACAGAATTTAAGCAAGTACACTCTGGTCTGGACAAGAAGAAAAATCTGTTACACTGAGTTTTACGGCTTAAGTGGAACGGAAGTTTATCTCTTTAATGTCACTAAGCTCTGATGGATGTGCATACGAACCCTTGATTCCAGTATATCTGAGTGATACAGAAAAAAAAAAAAAATCGGAGATTAGGTGCATCACTGTGGCTCAAGGCTGTTGCATCTGATATTCCTCCAAATGCGTTACACTCACCGCCCCAGATCAAGACATGTAGCGGTCCTCAGACCTCCACTGCCAGCTTCTAAGGGGTACCTTTTGGTACGGAACACCAAATTCCAAAAGCTACAGACTTCAAAAGAGTTACCACAAGGGGCGCGCGGCCAGCTGCGGTCCTGTGCAGAACACCTGGGCCGCGGTTCCGCGCAGGTGTGGCGTGTCCTCGCGAGCTGGAGGGCTGGGGAACTGCAGCGCACTGGGCCCCCGGGCGCTCACACCATGCCTGCCCCACTGTGCAAACTGGGAAATTGCTCAGGGATGTGGACACGGATCCCAGGACTTAAGGCACTTAAGAATTTTAAGAAGAATAAAAAACTGAAGGAAGTTTTTAGCCAGAAGTTCCAGCATCTGAACAACTTTTATCAACTATGAAGAGTGACTCGGAAAAGCATACTGAGGTAGAGCTCCATGAGTTTGTGGCTAAGTGGGCACCTGACTCTCACGCCTTAACTGGGGACATCACAGCAGGACTCCTGGGAAGAGTCTTGAATCCTCATGCAGCGTCTCCAAACTCCTCGCGCTCTCCGACAGCTTGTTCCCAGCTTAATGGACGCTGCCTTAGAAAGAGCTGGTGTGCAGACGCTACAGCTGTGCCTGCCGCAGGTCCCGGACGCCCGGAGTCTGTCACACGTGCTTGCTTAAAGACTTTCTTGAGTAGTACTGAACAAGACGGGAAAACTGAAGAACAACCAAAAATTCTCAGAAATGGCTTCAGTCCTGAAGACAGCAACTGCAAATGGGAGCCAAATGCGGACCCCAGGAGCCCATGGCGGCGCCCACCCCATGCTCGGTGATGCCCCAGGGAGCAGCCCTCCTAAATGGCATTCTGTGTTCAGCATACAGTGACACATTTCTTCTGCCTCACTTGGAGGATATTCCAGCCCAGCATATCACGCTCTCTCCAGTATCTGTACTTCCTTTATCTGAAGTGCAACGAGAATGCTCCTTTGGCTCGTCCTGGAGTACACCCTCCGACCATGAGCCAGATTATGGATTAGATATGTCTGCTTCTAGATGCTAATTTTACTGTTGTCTCAATAACACCAGAAGCAAAAAGGCTGCTGATAAACCTTTATAGGTTTGTGAAATCCCACATAAGTGTTTATTCTGAGCTCAACAAGATTGAAGTAAGTTTCTTGGAGCTGCTGAAATTAAATCAAGAAAAGAACAATAGAGGATTATATTCAATTGAAGTGATGGACCTCTTCTGACAGGACCAGGATTTCCTTCAGAGACATTTTATGAAGTCTTTACGTGAATTCCACGACCTCATCCAGGCAAGAATGGTTTTGTTTGTCACCTCCGGGTGTCCCGAGGACAACACCAGTGAGTTCCCGGATTGCCTTGCATGGCCACCTGAGTGGGGCTGCAGGCTGCCTGCACCTGCACGGGAAGGCGCTCTGCTGACCAGGTGCTGTGAGCTTTTTTAAGTACCTGACGGAGCTGATTTTAAGTAAACTTACTTTTATATTGCTAAAAGTCTAATTTCTTACCATATGTTTTGAGTAGTTTTTCTTTAAATAAAAAAAAAATCAACTTTAAAAAAGAAAAAAAAGAGTTGAACTGTGACATGCTGCACTGAGTGTGTTGGTTGGTCCTTATAACCACTTGCAACCTTTGGTATCCACACTTCACCCCGGCATTCTGATCTAGGCTGGCAACAACTAGGTAGGTTAGGCTCACAATGAGCTTTAAGGGACGGCAGGAAAGAACAGAATGAAATGTGCCTGGCACTCTCCACAGACTGGCATAGTGTCCGCAGCAGCCACCTTGCCCCTGCGGTTCCCTGCATCTCCTACTGGTTGGGTTATGTAAGGTTCCACGTGTTTCCTTTGAGTGCAGACCTGATGCCTCACTCTTCCTTTGTTCCTGCACAAGGGTAGACACTTTTACAACAGAGTTAATCCTCACGAGTTTGGTGCTCCTCTCGCCTACATAACTAAACCCGTGGATAAAAATCCCTCCTTCAAAATGTTTCAAGTATCTGTTTCAGACACTGAAAGAAACGTCGGCACTCATACTTGAATGCTGGGTAACATAGAAGGCGAGAGATAGAGGCTCCTACTGCTGGAGATAAAAAATGATACTGTGGCAAGAAAGCCAAAAGTACAGCAGTGAGATCCGCATGGGGGTTCCGGATGCGGCGAGGTCTGTAGCCAGGACGGCAGTCCCCAAAAGGGAGAGAGCTGTGAGTCCAGACACACAAGAGACAGGGAGAGGAGGGAGGGAGCTGAAGCTGCAGATGCTCGCCCAGAGCTTAGAAACCATCGTCTCGGCTTCAGCTTTCTTTTCTAAAAGAGGTAGAAAGTTATGGAAAGCTTTTTAACTGAGGAACAAGATGATTTACTTTCCTTGTCATGCTATTATTCTTTCCAAGAGGGGACAGTGGCAAAAACAATGAGGGCATTAAACTATTTTTTATGGAAACCAGTTGCAGAAAGGGATACCAGTGATGGTGGTGGAGCAGAGAGCCAGACCCTGGACAGAATTTTCTGGTCAAGGCAGCAGAATTCAAAGATTAATCTCACACGCTAAATGTTACACCTCTACGTGGAGATGTGGACCACACAACAACACGTGTTACGTGAACCTTCACTAAGGTGAGGAAAACGATCTAGGGATGTAAATTCGGAAATCATGTATAAATGGTGGCTGTAAATTCGTCAGACTTATGTTATACATAGTGATTCTCCTTGCTTTTGTGTAGTATTTGGGTAGATAAGTTTCTCAATAAAAATTGTAGATTAATATACAAAACTGTATTAGTTCATTTAACATAAAAGTACAGGATCTTACATTTTAGATGTACTTGTTAAATGTCCACACTGAGGAAACATGTACTTACTCCAAATGTTCTTGAACCTGTTTCTTAAGAGTTACTTACATTATTTAACGCTCTGTCACTGATGTAGTTCACACTAACCAGAGACTTTATGACATTCTCGTGGCGCTGAACATCCCAGGCCCACGTTACTGGGGTGAGCCCCTGGCAGGGCTCACCCGTATCTCTTGTCACCATCTCTGCATGTGTCGGCGGCACTTTCCTTTTTGCTGCAGGCCAGCTTTCTCCACACGGCAGAACATGTGTTCACCAACAGCTCGTCATCTTTACACCTATGGTTTCTGTGAGTCAGAGATAAAGCAGTTCTCAGGAAAACAAGGACGAAGGAAAGTGGAAAAAAAATTTCTATATATTCAGCACAGTTTTCAAAATCATGTTCCGGTCTCTTAAGAAAATATGTTGCTTTTTACATTCATAGACTATAGACATTAGTGTTTGTCTTTTAAAAACACATGATGATAAAAATTGTATTATAGTTAGAAATTGTTGTTATTCCATTTCCTCTTTCAACAATATTTTGTCCTTTACCCTAGATCGCCATTAAAATCGAGGCAATAATTGGCCTGCAAAGATTTTGATCAGTGTACAATGAAAGATAACTCTCCGTAATACTTATAAGTATGGCAATTACTTTTCTATTCAAGAGAAGATTGTTTAGAAACTTAATGTTCCATGTCACATTGTAGGATCACGTGGATAAGTACAAAAGGATAAAATGTGATCTTGAAGCTGTGTGTTGTGTTAAGCTAACCAGAGTATAAACAGACAATAAGTTATTCTATAATATAGGGGAAAGACATCTTCAAATAGGAAAGACATATATTTCTGTCTCCTTGTCTTTTCTGTTTAAAGACAGCAGTACATCCACTATAGCATGAGAAAAACTATAAACCTAAAGAGTAGCAGATTGTATAAATGTAAATGTTGCCAAAAAAGAAGACATTTAGTTCATTAATCACTCAGATAAATCCATGATTGCTTCCACCACCACAAGCATAGCCTGACACTGGTCATTTCTCCTCGCAGCCAGGACAGATAGAAAGTGCTGTCATGCCCCATTTCTTGCCATGCTTACCTTCCCTGTAGAACCCAGAGTCACCTTATAAAGTAGAAATGGGATCCACTCACCTTGCCTCAACTCTGTTGTTCTTTGCAGCTAAACTAAAATACAAAGCTCTCAGGTTGGTGTATATTTTCTGCTCTCTAGATCACTCTAGGAACCATCCCCACCTCCTCACCCTTCCTCTTCTCACTTGCTCAGACTCACCCTATGGTCACCTTGTTATTTGTCACGGTGCCTACTCCGTGTTTTCCTAAAGCACAGATTTGCAGTTCTCTCTGTATGGAATTTTCTCCCTCCTCACATCTGCATTCAGGGCTCTGTTTAGATGTGCTCCCTTTAGAGAATCATTCGAGAAGACCATTAACTCTCAACCATTTGAATTATTTAAATTTGTCATAAGTTGCCATAGTATCGTATTTCTTTGTTTAATACTTCCTTCTGTAATTTATTTGTTAATTCCTAGAAAGCAGAGTGCATTTTTTTCTCCTTGTTTGGTTGCAGGGTATAGAAATGGGTAGTACACAGGTGATGTGCAATACATTCTCCTTTAATTCATGACTTTATTAATTGTACCTATGCATGCTGCCGTGTGAACAGGTGCAAATGCCAGCTGAATCGCTTTCTATGTCTTGTCTCAGGTAAATAAGAAAGCTCACATTAATAAATCCCTAAAATAATGACATTTATTGACACAAATTTTATTGATATTTCTCATAACACTAAGGTACTTGCTTAGGGTGGTTTACTATTAATTAATTTTAAATTGTTGTATACTATTATTAACATTTCAAAAATGTGTTAGTTCATTCATACAGAACAAAGAATTTCTCTCTCTGTCTTTCTCTCTGTATATATCCATATATCCATATATGTATATATAGAGAGAAATGAATATATAGAGAGGAATATACATATAATACATCTTAATATTCATAATTATATAATGAATATTAGATGATGGTATATAATGAATAATAGATGTGAATTGAGAGAAATTAATATATATAATATATTTTATATAATTACATAATAGCAAGAGAGTCCTCATTGCCTTTTATCTATTAAATTCCTGGCAATAAAGAGATCTGTCATTATTCAGTTTGGTGGCAATAAGAATAACAGCTATGGCTACTCTGGTGGGATATTTTCATATTAGTTAGTTCAATTTTCTTTTTATTTTACGGTTGGTTGCATGACTAAAAAATCTAGCAGATAATCTTAAATGTGGAACATTTATGATATCTTACTCTATCCATATCACCTGAAAATATAATACTTTAACAGTTGTTAATTTGTTCAGTGCTACCAATCTTCTCTATCTGGTCTTCAGATGAATATGAGCAATTATAAGGAAGAAGCCTTAAATTTGATTAGAACCGTTCTTTCTGACATCAAGATTTTGATGTAAATGATTCCCCAGTATTAATTGCCAATGCTTAGAAGAAATTCTTTTTATTAAACATGATTTTCATTATTGACTGAATTAGTGAATTTTTAATTGGGCCTACTTCAGTTAAACAACATCCTTAAATACAAAGATCAAGGAGTTGCAACTAGATTCACCTGATGAAAAATCTCGTTCACCACGTAAGCAAAGCAAATAATTCCTATGAGGCTAAACTTCCTCAATTGTGATTGGAAGGTTGTTTTTGGTTTTTATTTATGCTTTTTTCTTTGTTTTGCTTTGTTTTGTTTTGAGACAGGGTCTCATTGTGTAGCTCAGGCTGGCCTTGAACTTACTGCCCCAGCTGGCCTTGCACGTAGTGGTGATTCTCTTACCTCAGTCTCTGGAGTGCTGGAATTACAAGCATTTGTCACCAAGCCCAGCCTGGGAGATTGTTTTGAGGCTAATACTATTACACAGGCTTAATGCTATCACTAGTTCAAATTATCAAAGGTTATTCTACATAGAGAGATGATAGAAAAATAAATATTACTACAGAATGTTTTCATTTAATGGTATTTAATGAAATTTTCTAAGACATTTGACAAATAGTAGCTGCAAATATCTTCCTATGAGAGGATGAAACATAATTAAATCGCAAAATTATATTAATGAATAATGAAAACTTTCTAATACATTTTCTCCAACTAACATATTACATATAAATGATGTTAAATTTTAGGTAAATATTTTTTAAAGTGTTATGTTCAACAAATTTGGTTTGTCAAAAAACAATCACACACTTTACCGTTTACTCAAAAGCTCAAATGATTTTGTTTGAAATCAGGAACTACACAACAATACCTAGTATCATAACTATTATCCTTGCTTGAAAGGACTAGAAAATTCACCAAGACAACATGATTAAGATTAGACAAAAATAAGGAGAAAAAGCTAAAGTTATCCCCTTTTACTAGTGATAAGGATAGATAGATAGATAGATAGATAGATAGATAGATAGATAGAT